>JBBJLS010089457.1:0-22506 GCA_037577275.1 Bryconaethiops microstoma
CTATGTCTATGCCCTTTGTTTTCCCAAATTTAGTCATAGAACTGACTCGTTCGTGATCGACACATCTCTATCGAGAGAAGTGTTTGAAACGATTTGCACTGCCTGGCAATCTGTTGCAGGGCACATTCTAAAATATAGGAAAAATAAACATTAACTACATGAGAAATTTTACTTTGGCAACAATTTAGTCAGTGTCCTGATTTCTTGTTTCGTTTTAACGCTTTTTACATGGGGTAAGACCAGAGACAAAATGTGTCATTACAATAATTGAAAAATTTATATCACATTTGACAGAGATTATGGCTCCTAAAAAAATAATTTGTCTCCCAAATATTTTGTGTTTAGGAGCCAATGGCTCCTAAGGTTTTTATTTTGTCTGGAGCCCTGCATTATGTATTTGCCCTTTTGTCCACCCCTAGTCTGACTGTGTGGTTTTGCTTAGTTTGTGCTTAGGTCAGTGCAGTTTTGGAGGGTGGAGGTTTTTGAAATTAGCAACTTGAATCAAAAAATGGGGGGACACTGCCCCATTGCTCTAAAGTCCTGCCTGTAATGTCAGCTTATCCTGTTGTGATATGAGATAAAACTGACTAATGCAAGCCGTGTCTGTTTCAGTTGTCCAGTCTCAGCCCAGGTTCAGGAGGTTTAGAGCCTGAGGGTCAAAAAGCAGAAGAGTAGATTGAGTAGACTCGCGCACTAAGAATAGCTTTTTATCAATAGCTGCACCTCGACTATTCTTAGCGTGGAGATGCCATGGGGATGATAGGGGTTAATGGCCCACCTCACACATGCACGCATGCACCCACACAGATGTACACACAGAGAGGCAACTTACTTCTTATGTCTTTTGACGTTCTTATTGCATTTCTGAACCCTGCTCTATTTCATTAGCACTATTCACGTTTCATATACATGGAATAGCTCTGTAACATTAAGCTATTTTAATGCTGATCTGTAACAGGCTGTAAGAGCAAGTAGCTGTCTCAGGTTCATTTTAGACTCATGTGGCTTAAGAAGCACTTTTTGACAACTTCGACAGTCACATGTGCAGTAGCACTCGTAGCCTGAGCTAATTAGGCCAACATCTGTGCCTGTATGCGATGTGTATGTGCACTCACATGTAGTTCTAAGAGCAGAATCACAGCCTGGGAGCTATAGGAAACACTTATTGGCCGCATATTGGATTAGCATCGACCGCTCTGTTTTTACCAGCTTGAGTTTTATTGGCAATTAGGCGCCCTTTTCTATGTGCACTGTGTTAAACAGGTTAGCTCCGAACTGATTAAATCTGTGACAGTACATGCGTGCGGTTAGATGCCGGTCTCATCCGTTTAATAAATATCCCTCTAACACACATGCTCCTCTACCTACCCGTAAATTATATTACCTTGAAGTCATGCGTCCTGCAGGGCTGCAGACAGCCTCTCAGGTCATTAATGCAGTCTGTCAGGGTCAGTCACCATTAGAAGATAACTGGAAAGCGCATCACTTTACTGGCCATGTTTAGTGAAAACAAGTCAGCTTCATTACCATGACTGGCCCTTGGGTTGTTAGGAATTTGTTGCTGTAATCTCATCAGAGGTGCAGATATAAAGATGACCAGATCACATAATAATAAAATGCGTTTCCCCTAGATTTTATTTCAGGCCAAGTGAGCCTGGCCTACTTAATGGTAAGGGAAACACTGATAGATGCAGATTACATACATATACACTTCACATACACCGAGCAACTCCACATCTCACCCAGCAGGATATTACATAAGTACATAACTGTTGTATATAATATTACATCAGTTTTAGGGTAGTCGTAAGTCATGGGCCAGCTGCTAGTTTCCTTCACTGCTAGTTTATATGTGCCTTTGCTTGCTTCCTGAAGGAAGAGGCTCCAACAAAGGGAAAGCTGGGTGGGTATAAATACTAAAGAAGAGCTACTTAAGAGTCATTTCTTTTTGAGCAGATTACATAATTGGAAGTAGCGGATGGTGTAGTGGGTCACGGGCAATCATTTTAGACCGTTGGCCCATTCTTTCTGTCTGGTTTATTTGTCAAAGTGAGTAAAATTGGGTTTGTCACATCTCTTACTAAATGCTTCCGCACACCAGAAGCTGTGTCATTGATTATTTATGTCCAGCAGAGCTTTTTCCCAACTTGAAGCCATTTATGCTTTATTCCCTACATCTAAGAATGCAAGTTATTACTCAGTACAGATAGCATCTTCCACTGTTGCATAAAAGTGCAGCTGCCTGTGTGGATGAGTAAACAGTAGTTCTGGCTCAAACAGCATTTTACAGGCTTCAAATACTTGATATTTCAACAAAATGACCTATAAAATGATAATATTCAGATCTTTTCATACATAATATATAATGGAACAGAGATGTTTCTGTTTCAGTCAGCACAGGCTGAGCATAGACACTCAAGTTCAACACAACATGATCCTTTGCATGTGAAGTGTAAACTACATCGAGATCCAGTTGAATCACACACACCCTCATTCTTTACTGCTCTAAGCTACAGTTTAATATTGATTCACTAAACTGATATTGTTGTGGTAATAGCAGAGCAGCTCCTGTGTGGAGGAAGCTTTTCTTTCATACAGCAGTAAAAGGGTGTGATTGTGACAATAAACAGATCTGCTTTGTGTTCTGTCAAGTTTGAAACATGCTATAAAACAGTTTCATTAGAAAACACAAAGGTGATGAAAGAGCTAATATTTCTGCCTGAAACAGCTACATAATGGAACTGAGTCAGAGGCTGTGCAGACTGGACGCATGACAGTGTGTAGATAAGGATCACCGTACTTGTATTTGAGTCTCTGTGGTTTACCAGCCTCTTATCACACGTTTTGCACTGAGCATTTCTATCGTCTTCTAGTTTAAAGAACTCCCACACGTGATTCCATAGGCATCTCTGATCTTTTAGCTTCATTGCTGAATTCTGAAGCAAGGTGACTAAATGCCTGCTGTGAATTTAATGCATTTAATCAAATCAGATATAATTACATATATTAACAGTGATCCTGTCTAAAGGCTTTCACTAATGATATTTATTTTATTCTACAATTTTGTTTCATTTCTGAATACTGGAAAAAATAGAGAAATGAATACCAGTACGTTTGAATGATTATGGGCAGCGCTAGCAAGCAATTATGGAAATGTATCAAAGATTGATTGCAACCTCCAGAACAGATTTTGTATGATGATTTTCCCAGAATCGTTTCCATTGTAACCTAACTTGCAAATGTTAATTTCAGCAGTTATTTTGTTGTTTTGGTTTGATGTCGCTCCAAACTCAAGATTTGCTTTGCAACTGGCATCAAATTTAATTGTGTCCATTGTGAGACTTTGTTCTTGCCATTTAGAGAAAATGCAACACTCAGGCACCTGCAGTGGAAAAGCTCAGTATGTGAAATCCTTGGTGTGTCTGAAAGCAATTTCTCTGTGAATGACGCTGTTTGCTTCTCACTTCATCTCCCACCTCCTGACACTGGAATGAATATGTCTGGTCACATGACATCTGCTATCAGCACTGTGCCTCTTCCCAAGTACACTTCACACTTCACATATGGTTTCTTGTTAAAAAGATGCATTCTTTGATGCAGACGTGGGAATTTATTGCTCATCTTTATTATTCGTTTGAGATATTTTGCCACTTTTGCTGAGAGATTTTTCACTTTTTGGGGATGTTTTGTCCTTGTGATCCTGTCATGACAGCTTTGGTTTGCGTTAAATTATAAAAATATAATACTTAATGATTTCCCACAGACATCTATTGCTCTATTCCTCCTCTATAAAAAATGGAAAATGCACTGTTTATTATAATATTTCGAATGTTGTGATCATAGGGATGCTTTCATGAATACATTTTTTTTCCTCAAATTGGGGAAGAAATGTTTGTTTATAAAATCAGTGTTTGAATTTTTGAACAGCAAGCCAGTTTATTGGATTATGCTAATTTATATAAAGCATCCCAGGAGCCAGAATATGTAAAATGTGCAGTCAGTAATGAACAGGTTAATTTACATACTGTATGACAGATACAAGTTTTAGTCTTTGAATTACTGCTAAATTAGATTCATTACGGCTGAGCTTGATTGTCCTTCTACCTTTTGCATGGGTTTAAGTGCTGCTGACACTGAGCACAGCCAGTCATTACGTGAATTCAGTTTCCATGAGCTTATCCCCGCGCCAGGCTGAAAAACAGGGTCTTGATTTGCGTCATCAAAAAGAGGAGCGCTGATGTCAGTGCAGCTTTGGGCCCTGAGGTTGGACCCTTGGCCCCGACTGCTGTGTAAACAAACAAGGGGCCATGACCTTGCTTGCTGCCCCACCTGCTGTTGTCTGAACCCTGAACCCTGTTAGACACTAAACAAACTCTTTGTGTTCCCTAGCAACATTGAAGAAAAAATTGAAGCTAAATAATTATATCAAAATCTTAAACATATTCCAGTATCTTACCTTGGCATCCAGGTTTACATGGCTTTATTCTCACCCTTTGCAACTAAATCTGGGCTATTGCTCCCAACAATATGTGCATACATATTTATTTATACATACATAATTACACACAAACGTATATTTATTTATATTCATTTCAGAACAGTATGCTTTTCTTTTCATATTATATTGTTGTATTATATAGTTTTTATTTCTGATGTCACAATGCACATTTCCCACCCATGGAACTAATAAAGGGTTATCTTATCTTATCTTGTCTTATCTTATCTCTTAGTATAATAAAACCAACTCATGTTCAGTAAATAATAGATTGTGTTATTAATAATGAAAAAAAAATGTAACAGGACTAAGGACAAAGATGAAAAGACATGACTGCAACTGCCACGGCTCAGAGAAAACTGCCTCTCTTTTCCCAGACTTTTATTAACCAGTTTGATTTTGCTACCACCCAAAAGTGACTGCTGTTAAGATCATTTGCCTGTTATATAAATAAACAATAGCTAGGCTTAAAGACATTTGCAGTGAGGGGAAACAAGTGCAATAAGGGGAAACAAGTAAGTAAAACAAAGCGTGCATGTGTGAGAAAATATGGTGTAGAACGTATCTTGATGTGGCCACAGATTGTGCACGTAATCCATGTTAGCAGAGCCGCTTTTAGGCATACGCAATGTACGCATCCGCATGGGGCTCCGACCTTGAGGGGGGCCCGGGATCGACCGCAAAGGGGGCCCCAGTCCGGAATCCCATCAGCACTTCCCCCCAAACCGACCGCAAGAAGTGATTTGAGTGTAAATTGAGTGTTAAATTTGGGTGCATGTTAAGCACATACTACAATTGCATCAAGGCAAGTTTTGCACTGCATCAGTGCTTGTACATACATTAGGCTCAATGTCTTTTGACTTTGTAATTATAAATATTACCAAAAACATGTAAAAAAAAAGGGAAACCACAGCAATCATGATGAACATGAAGGAGTTTCCTAAAACTTTCTATGATAACACAAATAGAACAATTTTGCAGTTATTAAGATTTGGAGATAGAAGGAGTGCGCGTATGATCTGGAACACTGTACCCACCGTGTGGAGGCAGTATGGAGGTGGGAGCATCATGATTTGGGGCTGCGTCTTTGCAAACAGTACTGGGGTGTTACATGTCATTAAAGAAGAGAATTTAGTCAAGAAAGAAATGCATATTTCAGTACAATGATTCCAAATTTATAGTGGAAAATACCTCAAGTCTGGTTTCTGAAAGAAAAGATTAAGGTGCTTGCATGGCCTAGTCATTGTGACTTGTCAGGATTTTGAAATAACGAGTCCATCAGAGTCCTCATAACCCTGAGCCATAGAAGACAGTTTGCTGAGAGGAAGGAACCACAATGCTGCAAAAATCAAATTACTCCTTAACACACATGTCCCAAACCTGTAACTGCCAACAACGGTTTTATAATAAGGTACTAATGTTATTCATTTGTGTGGCCTTACACGTTTTTCTCTATTAATTTAATTGCTCAGTGTGGTTGTATATACATACATATGCATACATAGTTTTATGTCCATATTTATGAGTAGATGTGTAGTCTAGAAGTTTTTTAAATAACAAAAATAACAGGTTCTGAAAATGTGTTTTTTTCACTTTGGAAATGTGTTTCACTTTCACTTTTTGCTCCACACAAACTCCTAGGTCAAAAAACATGTAAGAAAGAAACTGCCGGATTCTGGAACTTCTACTCCAAGGACCTTTTGATCCTGTCATTTTTACTTCGAGAAAATCTAATTTTAAGAGAAAGTCCTGTTGTTTATCCTTCTGTGACCTGCACTGGGATTGTCTTGGGAGTTGTTAGTGTCTTGTCGGTGTTACGCTTAATTTCCCCGATTTCTACATGCTCACTGAACAGGTGGACAGCTTGAAATAAGCCCATGCAGTGAAGCTACACTTCATCTGCTTAATTAACCCCACTTCAGTCGAGGTGACATCTACCTGCATCTGTTTGCACTTTGACCTGAAAGAAATGAAATGCCCTTTGACTGTGTACAGGATTACATATAACAATAATGGATGCTGTGTGCATTATATTGACATGCCTAGGTGTGATAGAAACATACTCCAATCCACCTTAACATTAACCCTTTCATGCCTGTGCAGAAAGGTACGAGATGCATCTGTTCTTTAAAATGACATGCATGGTGATGATGTTTAAAACAATGTTCTCCTCCCAACCATTTCTAAGAGCAGAACAAATTTGAAATGATTTTCCGCCACAAACATTTTGATCTATAGCAAACTGCAATGGCTAGCCCATCTGGTCCAGTCCCAATAAAGGAGCTATTGTAGCACAAACTGCTGAAGTTCATGCTGGCTGTGGTAGAAAGGTGTCTGAACACACAATGCATCACAACTCGCTGTGCATTGGGTTGCATAGCCACAGACCAGTCAGAATGCACATGCTGACCCCTGTCTATTGCCACAAAAAAAGCATCCACAAAGGGCACAGGAGTGTCAGAACCCAACCATGGTGCAACAGAAGAAGGCGGCCTTGTCTGATGAATCATATTTTCTTTTACAAGTGGCCAGCTGGAAGTTAAGCCAATAGAGGCAGTCTGATGCTCTGGGCAACCTTGGGTCCTGGTTTTCATGCGCATGTTACTTTGACACGTCCCACCTACCTGAACATTGTTGTAGACCAAGTACACCCCTTCTTGGCAACAGTACTCCCTAATGGGAGTGGCTTCTTTCAGCAGGATAATGTGCCTTGCCAAACTACGTGTAGCCTATTGTTCAGAAAGGGTGAGAATGTTGGAACATGACAAAGAATTCAATGGTTGAATTGGCTTCCAGATCCTTCAGATCCCCTCACCTTAATTCGATCAAGTATCTATGGGATGTTCTGGACAAATTAGTGCAGTTCATGGAGGACCCACCTTGCACTTAAAGGATCTGCTGCAAATGTACTGGTGTCAGGTACCTCCGCACACCCTGTTTAGGTCTTGTGGCGTCTACATCTAGACAATATTAATCAGCTGGTTTTAATGTTCTGGCTGATCTGTATACTTAGAAAACATGCAGAGTCATTACTTGCCCTGTGCAGATAACATTATAGGATCGGTACTAATATAGAACTGATAGAACTATAGAGCTTACATTGACTTAATGAGTGTTGTGATATTTAGAAAGTGCAAATTTTTGCAGTTCCACTATAAGGTCATCAGTAAACAATAGTGCGACTAACCACTACTGCAATCAGTGTGTGTTTTGTTGTTGTGATCACTGCAGGCCTACACACTAGAGTCCAGCTTAACGCTGATAACACAGATATTCATTAACTTTTTTGGCATCTCCCTGTGTGTTAATAGATTTTGCTAAGGTGCTGAGATTCTCTCTTTCTCTCTCTCTCCCTCTCCCTCCCTCTCTTAACGACTGTCTCATACTGTAAGGCTATGCTTGAGCATATGACCCGCCTAATTAAAAGCAACATAAACAGGTCTTGAGCTATTTTATTTCTTGCTCTCATGCCTCATGCATGAACGCTCTGCTTTGCATCACGGCATGCCGTCTGTGCTCTCTGCGCATTGGCTGCAGCAGGCCAGGGATGCCTCGCAATATCTGTCTCGCCCCGAACACACTTGTCGGGTTTGGTTGGTTTCAGATGCCGTTTCTCGATTATGTGCCGAGCCTGGAGTGGGTTCATGTTTTACAAACGGGTTCTCACAGCCTGCCTCACACATCTAACAGATTTTACCTTGCCTACATCTAACAATAGCATGAGAACAGCACGTTATGTAATACTTATCCATACAACTATACTTTATAAAAGTATTTGTTAAAGCAGGTTTAAATTTTTTATTGGCAATATTCTATCAGGTTTTATTTGACACATTTAGTAAGGGCCAGCCTGGATCTGTTTTTCAGACAGAATTTTCTTGAGTTTGGGTCAGTTTTGGACTCAAAACCTGGTGATGAAGTTTTGCGTTGGGTCAGGCTCTGAAAGAAAGTTCTTGGGCTGTATTGGGTTTGGGCCATAATTTTTGGCTCAATTAAAGCTGTATCTAAACATAGAGCGGGGATGTCCAGTTCCTCTTCTGCGGAGTCAAATAATTCAACATAGCTGCTGATTTCCCTGCTCGAACACACCTGCCAAACCTGAATTAGATATCCACATAACTCTTTGCCATGTTTTAGAAAGGGGCAGAAACGTTTGATTGGTTACGGGTCTAGTATTAGTCTGACACTGCACACTTTTTACACTGTTAGTTGACCATGGTAGTCTCATTTTGAATTTGTTGGAAGTTAATGTAAATTAAAAAACATTGCATTGTAAATCTCAGCAGTTTCTATTGAAAAAGCTGCTGCATCCGTATCTTCTGATGCTCAATATGTCAGTATTAGTAACAGAGAAAAGGTGGTATCCTATCGTCTTAACAAATATTCCAAATCTGTGGATTAAGAGTTTTTTTCAGATTGTAGACCTGGAAGGTTTAGTTCATATTTGCATTATGCTAAACCCTTTAAAAGTAATTTGAGCCATCAAGATTCAACAGAAGGACAAAATGAACATGGGTTTCAAGCTCCCTTTCTCATAACAGATGTTTTACTTTGTTTTGTGCCTTGCCCCCACTGGTTTAATGATCCACAAAGGTGATAAAGTGTTCACTTCTTCAGCAAAAAGATACAGAACTCAAAAAGTCAAAAACAAATGCACAGTGCAATAGAGCCAATTGCCTCTGAGGGAGGATTTAGGTGGACACCAGTGACCTTCTCTAGAAACTTTTTTGCACTTGTTCCACACCTCCAGCTGCTTCACCTCACCTTGTTGAATCACAGTTTATGGATCTCTGTGAAAAAGTAACCTCCCGCTGTCTGTTTGAAAAGTTTGGGCTCCCTCACTGTAGAGCAGGCCTATTTTGTACCCACTGCAGCATGACGTCTGATCCAACAGATTGTCATAGACAACATCTGAAAGTACACAAGGTCAGACACAGTCAAATAGAAATGGATTGGTTTGGAACGTGTGATTGTTCATGTGGTTTGGCACTGTACCAACATTAGTTTGTAGTAATATAGACTGTGTAGTGAGGGCTCCCCTGGTGCCCTTACCTTACTGGAAGGCGTAACCCATTCACTATTGTTTAAAACCATTTGTATCGTGGGGGTGATTACTCTTATGTTGATGTGTTTTTCGATAAGGTTCTTGTGGCTGGTATGCACAGCTCTGGGGATTCATTATTAATAACTGTCCTTTTAAGAGTATAGTAAATCATTTGGAAGTTGCCATGATTTTGCCTTTTCTTTACGTTTACCAATTGATTATTTATTTGCATCCTGTGTACTTTGCTGAAGGACAGATAACAGAGCTCTAGAGGAAAGTCATATTGTGTCACCGGGAAATACAAGCATCCCTGAAGCACTGTCAATAAATAGGTCCAAAATAATGACAAAGGTTAAAGAACCTGAGGCAAATCTGCAGTGTTTACACAAGCATGTGTGAAAGCATCCTGCAGGGCACTGAAGAATATATCTGCAAGAGTAGTGCTATCTGAATCAGAGAGAGAGAGAGAGAGAGAGATACAATAATCTACCATGAGGATGAAGAAAGGGAAAAGAAATGGTCAGACTGTCAAGTCCAGGAAAAGGGCAGATACACAAAGCAGGAATGGAAATTAAGGAGCATGGGGGTAATGTAGATGAATTGCTTACGTTCATTAAAGGGCTCAACTGTAGTATGACTCTACTCCTTGAGTCCTCGAGTTCAATCACTTTAACAAAGCAACCCACGAGCACAAAGGAGAAAGAAAGCAGTAATTATAAACAACAACATTTAGAAAATAAACAAAACCAAAATAAAAACTAAACTGTCAGGAAACACAAAAAAGAGGGCCTTAACTAAGAGAAAGCGAACAAGGGCACAGGGAGGGTAGTGGAATGGGGTCGTGAGAAGGCAGCCAAAGGAGGGAGAGGTAAATGGTAAGGCAGAATGGCAGAAATGGAACAGGGCAGACAAGAGGAGGCTTAATACGGAAAGTGCCATCAACATTAACAAAAGGAAAGAAAACTAGACTTACAGGGATGAAGGGTGGTGACTATTAATACGAGAATGGTAAGAATGGCGAAGTAACTGGAGGCCCGAGAACGACAGGTGACAAGGAACATGCGAAGGAGGTATAAGGGTAATCCACGGAAAGGCTAGAAGAAAACTTGAAGGACATGGAATAAATTAGGTTATGATTTACACCAGAAAGAGAAGAATGAGATAGGGAGGTATATATATGATGCCTGATAGAGGGAAATAAGTGGACACAGGTGGGTGAATAGAAGGTAACAGAGGGAAAGGTACCTCACCCTTGTGGTATTCAGGGGTACTACTACTCGGATGTCACGGTGTCAAATGTTTGAATTGTTAGTCAAATCTATACATTTGTCCAACTACCTGACGATGCTGATAATGATTCTGATATCATAGTGCGTCTATAGTGAAGGCCTTAGTTACTTTAGCATGGGCCAGTGAGTGAGCATTGGATTTCGGTGTGTTAAGTCTGTGTAGGTCCTTTATAATGATCGGCCATGTTTTAAACTGTAAAATGTGCCTCTGTTTCTTTCATAGCTTCGGAAGGGTTTCTCTGTGTGATCGGACACTACCGGTTTAGATTTTAACACTGTCACTATGATTCCTTATCTATGGAATCATTGTCTGCTGCCTTTACAGTCATATTATGTAAAATGAGGCTCTGGCTGTTTTTTTTCAAATAGAACTCCTATAAAAGCTACTTTCTTTGTGTGCAATAGCTCTGTGTGAAAGAGTTTACAGAAATGGCGCAGACATTACGGAAGCATGTTATGTACTTCATTCATGTCGCAAGCCTTTTTCTCAACATCCCTTCGATTTTTGGCATTTCTTTTCCATTTCCTTTTGCTTCAGAGTTCTCATGACACTCCATTCCTGCTAAGAGCTGGTATGTGGTAGACTATCGGAGAGATGAGTGCTTGGACACCTATCTTCAACAAAGTCACGACTGAGCGCTGCCAGCAGCAGGCTCGGGTTTGATTAACACAAGCCTTATCGTGCTGTGGAAGGGATTACTTTGGCAGTCACTTTAAAACAAACACTCTGGGGCAGGTTAATGTCTTTTCTGACATGGACCCAGACCCAGCAGCAGCACTGCTAGTAGGACTGAGGCTTGCTTCTAGCTACTCCAGTTGTCAAGGTTCACGTTTTTTTGAAGTAGGAACAGAAATGTCTACACATACAGCCTCATAGAAGATCGTTGCCACTTTCAGAAATGCCACAAGAGGCAAGAACCCTGTAGCACTTGTTAGTACCAATCTAGGGGTACCATTGGCTTCAGTGATTACCCTGCTCTAGCACATCAAATAATTGTCGAGACCTTTGGAAAATTGGTGGCCTTTTTCTTAAATAGGCAGAGTTCAAGCAGAGTTTCTCAATGACTAATTGGACTTTTTTGAAAATGAGTTTGGACCACAGCTGTTTTGTGAGTGAAGCTCATTAGATTTTGAGACTCTGTGTTTTTCTTTATTTTCTCCTCCTTTATAATTGCAGTGCTATTTGTAAAAGAAGTCTTTCATGCTGTTGACTATTATGCAGGCCAGAGTTCAACAAGGCTCTTGTACACTGAATTCTTCTCACAAGCAATGAAGCTGAACACTGGTCTCAATTACACTGCTGTTCAAAAACTTTTCACAATTACTATGTTAATTTAGATGCCTTGTTCAGAAAAAGATGTTTTGTTCTGTGAAATGGAGGGAATACAATGACCATACACTATAATTATCTTTTGAGATTATTTTTTATTAAGCTGTCGGCCTCAAGACTTGATCTCCACTTTTGAAATGTGTTGAACTCTGCATATTAATTTTTATTAGTACTTCATTCTTGATGTTGTAAAGCTTTTTCATTTTCTTTCACGACTCTTCTGCAGCTGTGTTCATCATAGCTTCCAAATAGTGTCCAACCAATTATTTGAAGCCTACAAAGTCGCAAGTGTATTCATATAGCACATTGATAAACTAAAGTATTTCAGTGCGCTTACATAAGTAAAAGCAAAAAGAAAAGAAAGAAATTGAAAACACCACTGAAAGCATATATTTTTCACAAGAATGGCTTACTGGAATATTTTATACACATGTCTGCCTTAAATTTGGTTTTGGATTATTGAAAACAGTCATTTCAAACAGCTCCCATTACAGTATTGTCACTGGTCTGCTTCATCTGTCTGCTGCATTTACTTCAACTGGCACTTGTCAAGGAGATCAACAAAAAGACTTTGTTGACAGCCTTCGTTTGCTGATGCTACTATTGTAGACTCCCTTTGAATCTCTTTGACACTTATTTTGCATTTTTTCAATCAGACAGCGAATTTCTGTCTTCTTTGTTATCACTGTTCTAGCATGAATTTGTTTCTCGCCACAGTCCAGACTTGGTTAAAATGAAAGACTGCACATCCTACTTTTTTGCTTATTTTCATGTAAAAATAAGCTTACTAAGACTTTGATGTTGACTATCTACCAGTACAGGCTGTGTGTTTTCATAAAAAATACAGCCTCATAATTTCAATGAGCTTTGCTGCTAATTAAGATTTTAAATATGTTGATAACATGACATTTGGGACTGGTTTGTTTATTTGGCCTTGAACAGTGTGATGCATTTTGATTTATTATGCAGTTTTATTGGCTTAGTTTTGTGTACAATTTACTTCTACATTCTGAAGTGAAATTAGCTCATCATAGTGTTTTTTACTACATTTGTGAAAACCATTTTATAATGCTATGAATATGCCCAAATCACTGTAACATGGACCTGTAGCTTTTTGAAAGCTTTTGAATGTGCTGTTACTACTATTACTGCTAATGCTACCAAAAGAGGGTTTCTGCTATGGTTTCATTTTTTGACCAGGCATTTGTGAACGAAAAACTTCGCAAAGAGTATATTTCCAGATGCTTCTGGTGTCATGCTGCTTGTGACAAGTGACAGAAAATAGACTCGAAGCTAATGTCCACATGCAGTTCACATGACTGCTCATCGTTCACGCGTAGATGAAGCACAGAAACTGAACATATTCCAGTTGCAGGCCTTTAGATCTTTTGAAAATGGTCCTTATCATCAAAGACTCATGTTCATTTATGACATTTTCCTAAAGTAATGTACATAAAAGAACTGGAGATTGATCAGGCTTTATATAGCCAGTCCCTGATCCATTTAAATACCGACTTAAGTCCTGATCAAATTGGACATTCTAAGAAAAAATTTTAAACTATATAAATATCTTTTTTTCTGATTACAATCACAAGTGTGGTATTGCTTGAACGGTTAGAATCCAAAGGGTGGAAACACTTAATATTTCAATTTTAATGTGCTTTTATTGTCACCAGAATAATATAATCGTAAAGGTATATGTGGTCTAGTGGCCTGTCATGTTATTTGATGAATGTGAAGTGAAAGTGGCCATTTGTCATATGTGAACACACCACAGCACACAGTGTGAACAGCACAAAATTATTTTCTGCATTTAACCCATTTGCCAGGAACACAGCGCTCGGGGAGCAGTTTGTGGGGATGGTACTATGCTCAAGGGTACCTCAGCGGTGCCACTAGCAGGGATTCAAACCCAACTCCCTGTCCACTAGGCCACCAGCTGCCCCAATTAACTATTACCACTATTAAAAGAAAGGTGTGGTTGGGGCGTACTACACTCCCTAAATCCCAGATTTGTAAATGTCCAGTCAGAAATTTGTGTGACATCGATGCTGAGTTGTGAGCGGCTGTCCATCAGGTGCTGCAGGTACACACAGCTGTATGCAAATTGCATTGGGGAGAGAACATGCCCCATGTGCATCAGCCTATGCTTATTCAACTGCGTGACACCTGAAGGTTCGTGTGCAGCTGTCACCAGTTGAAAAACATTTCTCTGATTGCAAAAGAGGAGACAGACAGAGCGGGTGAGATTTTTTACGACACATGCACTAAGCTATTTGCCCAAGGTTTGAGTGAAAATAGGACACGTTTTGCCGGAAAGAAAGAAATTAAATTTTGTCACCGTCTTGTTTTTCCTCAAGCTTGAGTTTCAGCGACCTCACACACAGCGCAATCATCAGGCAGTCTTACCCGCAGTCTTTCTCCTGATTAGCCACAGCCTTAGTAATTCAAATGTTCATTCCACAAGGCCACGTTGCAACCACATCACGGTGATTCTCAAATGCTTACGTCTGACTCTAAGAGTATGTTAGCTGTGAATGGGCCGCCGCATGTATTGAGCCCAAGCATTAAGCATTTGACTTAGACGTTTGAATTTCCTCTTTTGCATTTCATTAACAGGTTCTGCTGTTTTCTATGAATAATCATCAGCAGGCATCATGTAGTCTGGGTTGACTTGGAATTAAGTAGACCCACTGGATCCAAAGCGACCAAAGTTAGAAATCAGAAAGTTAGAAATCAGACATGTTCCAGTAAAAAGAAGCATTGCTGTAGTGGATGATGTTTACAGTAAGCCAGAATATTGTTCAGCACTTCTTATGCCAGCAGCAAATCAACATCAGTTCTTTTGAAAGAGGATTTTCAAACACTGTCTCTGAGTCCAATAGCCACAGACCAGCCGCAGCACTGACTTAACCCTAAGGGGCATTCAGAAATCAGAATCAGAATCAGAAAACTTTATTCATCCCGGAGGAAATTGCTTATGTGATGACTGCCACAACACACAAAGACACAGAGAGACAAAAACAATATAAAATAAAATAAGTCTAAATAAAATCTAAATAAAAATCCGTATTCTGACCTAAAAAAGTTCCTTTATACAAAAACATCATTCAGCTATTGGTAACCTCTGTGATGCCAGTCCTGACTAGAGCTTAGATCGGGCCCAAAAAATGAAACCTGACCCTACCCGAGCCCGTGCACCTTGTGTCCACGCCCAGCCCAGCCCAGCCCGACACATTAACTGTAATTATCGGCCCGAGCCCGATTTAAACCCGACAATTTTATAACACACGTTCTCAACTGTGGGTACGTTCGTAAACTGACACTCGAAGTAATGATTAAAAAAAACAAATGCTTGATCACGGCCTGGCCCGGCCCGAGGATTGTGGCAGAAAATATATCTGCCCGACCCGACCCGTTCGGGTTCAGGCAGAGAATCTAAACTCTAGTCCTAACTGTTAGCTTAGCCAGTGATCTATAGGCTAATACATCAGAAGGGGGTTTTACCATATCATAGCATTTAAAATTTAAAAAGACTACTGCAACACCTCTGTAAATTGCTTTTAAGCATGTTGAAAACAGATGCTGCAATGATTACATTTTTCATTTTGGCTAGAGGATGACTTTAATTTGGATATTTCTGCTGCTCGTAACCTGCAGTTCTTCTTTAACACATCCTATAATAATGATAATAGTGACACGATATATAGCCATAATGAGTTGTTGCATTTACGTTATGTGTTGTTGACATTATATTAAGTAAAGTGGCCCTTTACAGTCACGCGTGAACACACCACAGCACAATGTGAACTTCTTTGTCTGCATTTAAACCATTCACCAAGTGAAGCAAGGGACTGCTGCCAACAAGGGGCACCCAGGGAGCAGTGTGTGGGGACAGTACAGTGCTCAAGGGTACCTCAGTGGTGACACTGGCAGTTGGGAATTGAACCCACAAGCTTCTGATTCCAGGGCCAACACCCTAACCACTAAGCCACCAGCTGCCCATTGAATAACAACATGACCTCAATTATAGATGAGCTTTACTTTTAGTGGGCTCCGGTCAGGAAAAAAAAAAAATCCAATCCATTTTAATCAGCATTCTGTGATTTTGTGAGGAACACTGACTGTCCGCAGTGGTAGACCGCCCCCTCCACTCGACAACCCACACTCACGTCTTGCTGCAGTCGACTGGTGTCTTTTTTCAACAGGTCATTCAGGAAACAGGAGGGGGGCCCTGCTGACATAATGACATGCTGCTGTGGAAGGAGCGCATCAGACCTGTCCACTCAGCCACAAATCAGGGCACATCAAAAAGCAGACACGGAGACACTGCCAGAGAATGAACACACACACACACACACACACACACACACACTACACTTAAGTTATGACACAAATACAAGCTCAAGTATTGTAGTGAAAATGGAGCTAGTCTTTGTGTAGCATCATGCCAACAACACACTTCAAAGATGGTTATGTTGTTACATATTTTGACTAAAATACATCTTATAGGTAATACTTTAAACCCTCATTGGTGATGCAGTAGTAAGGCATGGTTAAAATTGGTCTATGCTAGATTACATGAATACTTTGATTAATCTCAACACCCACAGAAACACAATTGGGACTGTTCAGGTTGCAAACAACACACTATATTTGTAATTTATTTGACACTGTAATTTTATTTGATTTTAGTAATAGACAAATATACTAGCCTGTCTGCTTACATCCATACATAGCAGCTGTCCTGTGAAAAAGTCTTAGGCATCTCTGATAATAATATTTCAAAACTGTATAGATAAGCAGTTATAATTATTACTTAATATACAAAGTAAAAGTAAATAGAATAAATACAAATAACATATACACTAAATAGTGATGTTATGTTCAGTATTTCAGTGTGTTCCTTGTGGAAGTCCAGTATTACTTGTAGTTTCCATCAGAAACCTGGTTTTACTCGATCAGTCCTTCATTCAATTAATTCAGGAGCTGCTGATTGAATTTTACAAATCCAAACAACGGCTGGAGGAACCGAGGAGGAATCTGGAACCGAACCTGTGTTCTTCTCACCAGCTCTTACAATATCAACTACTTTTTAAAAAAAAAAAACAAAAAAAAAACCTTGATACTCTTTTCTTGATTGTTTGCATTTATTCTAATGTTAACTATGCTAACAGAAAGCCATTTCATTACACACTGAGAAATAGAGCTTCAAACAATTTGCATAGGTGCCAAAGATTTTCACACAGTACTGTATGTGGCTAATTATATGTACAAATGCTGTGTATAAATGTTTTAATAAGAAGTGAGCAAGAGCATAGACACAGATCAAATGTACTTAAAAAAAGCAAAAGCAAAGGTCCCATGGAAAATCTGTTGCAAACATAAAATTATTTGCCCTTTAATAGACCAAAACTGGCATTTTAAATTCTTAAACTGAAAAATAACTACTACTGGTAACTTAGCACAATGAATTATCCAAGCTTATGTTGTGACATTTTGGTACAGGTGTAGTAGCAGCATTCGCATGTAATGCAATTTTGAGTTGAGGATTTATTTGCGCATTGTAGCCATCTGAAATGTTAGTATAAAGACCGTTGTTGTGACAACAACAAAGAAATAACAAATTGTGCAGCCCTAATAGTCACTTACAAAAAACCCCAGCCACTATTAAGACCTTTCTTATAGATTAACTTCTTAATATTCATGCGCAGCTCAATTCATTGTCCCTCCAACCACAGAAAATTCCTCTTAGCATTTGACATTCAATGTGACAATGTTTTCACTGAATGGTGCACTCCTGTTGTGTGGGGCTTTTTTTTTTTTTTGACTAAGGGTTCAACTCTAGAACTAAAATCTTCCTGCTAGAAGAAGGTTGCTTTTGAAACAGGATGCATTTAAATTCTGACAGACAGATTTGAAGGCATATTATAGTTTTCTACTTTAATCTCTTTCTGCAGAATCTCCAGTCTACAGCCCCAGAAAAAAATAAGAGACCACTGCAAAAAATGTTCCTCAGGTTTTATCTTTTATCAGTGTAAGTATTGTACTGAACAGCTTTGCCTTAGTTTGTAGGAACCATTGACAATATTGTTCTTTACAGTAAAATTTTAAAGGAAATGACAGCACATAATAAGAGAAATGATGCAGTGTTTACAGAATTTAAATAATCCAAAGAAAACAAATCTCTTGTTGATTCTTAAACAAAATGGCATCCAACTGGTCTCATTGTGAGAGGAGCGTGTTGATTACAGCAGTGTTTTTATACTTTTCCTCATTAAATAAGATTTGATTCAGGTGATCAGTAATCAGTACCTCATAAAGCAGAATAAGGTGCTTGTGTAGGAATTTAACACACACTGGCATGGAACGGTTGTCATATTCATAGAGATGCTGATTTCAAAATAAATGTAAGTGGTCTCTTGTTTTTTTCAGAGCTATATGTTCAATCCACAATTTTTGTGTACCCAAAACACATCATTTCGAAAGGTTCAAAGGAGGTGGGGCAGTTCATGACGCTTGCACCTCCAGCCCGCTAACCAGTTGCCAGAGAAGTCCGTAACTTCCTCTGGTACTCTCTCTCCCCGGCTCATGCCCGACTTGCCCCATGAGGTGAGCCCCCAGCAACAAGTAGCTAGCAAAGCAGAGGCCCCAGAGGAGGTGGCTAGTGCAGCAGAGGACCCAAAAGGGGTAGCTAGCATAGCACAGACCCCAGAGGGGATGACTAGCATTAGTGCAAAGGCCTTAGAGGAGTTTCGCAGGTACTCAGAGGCCCTAGAGGAGGTTCGCAGTGGCTCAGAGGATCTAGAGGAGGTTTGCAGTGGCTCAGAGGCCCTAGAGGATGTTAGTAGAGGCTCAGAGGCCCTAGAAGGGGTTAGCAGTGGCTCAGAAGCCCAAGAGGAGGTTAGCAGTGACTCAGAGGACCTACAGGGGGTTAGCAGTGGCTTTGAGGCCCCAGAGGGTTGGCTAATGTAGAGACCCCAGCTCCAGCTCCATCTCTATTTTCACCCTGGAGGAGACCTGGACCCCCCAAGAGCTCTGGGATTTCGCCCTATGGGGGGGGGGGGGCGGAATCCTTGAAGTTTTTAGGGGTGGGTACTGGGGTCTTGCAAGGCTCCAGAGGAGCTCCCCGGAGGAGGTTCCGTCCAGGAGACCCCGTAGGAGTTACCCGGAGGAGGCTCGGCCCGGAGGGCCGCAGAGCAGCTCCCCTAAAGTAGTTTGATCCTGGAGGGAGCTCGGCCCCCGAGGATATGGATGGACTCCCTGTTGGGGGCTCCATCCAGGAGGGGGCTCCATCCTGGTGGACACGGAGTGGCTCCCCATTGGAATTTCCGTCCAGGAGGACACGGCGGGACTCCCCATAGGGGGCTCCACTCTGGAGAACACTGAGGGGCTCCACGGAGTGAGCTCCATTCTAGAGGACATGGTGGGGCTCCCTGGAGGGGGCTCCGCCTACGAGGACAGTGAGGGGCTCCCTGTAGGGGGCTCCGCCCACAAGGACAGTGGGGGGCTCCCTGTAGGGGGCTCTGCCTACGAGGACAGTGAGGGGCTCCCCGTAGGGAGTTCCACCCATGAAGACATGGACCCTCAAAGGAGAGTGGCCCATGGGACCCACCTCGCCACCCTGGCTGTGCGGAGCGCTGGCCAGGATATAGTCCAGCGAGAGGTGGCTGGGTAGGGCTCACAGGACGCTTTCCTTTGCCTCCGTCTGCCCCTCTCCGCCCTTGGGGTGGTTGGGTTGGACCGCTTGCGACCCAGTGGTGCGCCGTTGGCGGGGGGCTACTGTCATGTCCTGTTAGCGGCCGCTAGGGGCTGTCCTTGTTTTGGGTTTTGTTTTATGCTGAACCTTTATTATGGAATTCTGAGCACCGCTGGCCATGAGTTTGTTTATCGTGAGTTTCAGCTGACCGTGATGCTCAGAGAAATGAGATTTGTGTTTGTATTGGTTTAGAGTTTTGAGTTAACTGTATTTAAGTTCTCTTATGGTGGACCTTAGTTGTCGGTCCACCAGCATCCTGAGCATTCGTGTATGTTCCTTTTCTCCTTTTGTTTTGAGTATTCGTTAGGCCCTCGTGCCTGTTTAGTTTGGTTTTGAAGATTTTAAATAAAAGAATCAAATGGAAGTCTGTGTATGTGCCTGCTCAGTTTTGTAGCCTGACATGAAAACACGCACAAAAAAAATACATCTGTGTGTACTCGATGCAACTCATAACATCAAACTAAAAACTGTAAAAAATATGATAGCAACGATTTTGAAGAATAAATAAATAAATAAACAGCTGGGAATATGGGAATATGAGTGTGTGTGTGTGTGTGTGTGTCTTCATTTCAGCCTGCAAAGCAACAACATTTTAATATTTAGAAAGGGATGATTCTTTTCTATATCCACTGTTTCATAGCTTGTATTTTGCTTGAAGAAACTTTAGAATATTTCTGCTTCTCACACAACAAATAAAACAAATGTGCTCTCTCTCTTGCGCTCTCTCTATTGCGCTGTCACACAAAGCCATTTACTCTTCCTAATACTTCATAAATCCACGTTAGAACTGATGTTCATACTTTACTCTTAAGAAGAGTGGGAATTTAATGGGGTTAATGGAAAGACCAAGATAAATATTGATATGCTGACACAAACTGAGCAAACTTCTCGTCCCTGAGCTGAGAGTGAGATGGCAGAGCTGGATCCTGAGTATAGACATGAAAATGGTGGATGAATAATGAAACACTTTTTTAGCAGATACTGTTTAAACTGGATACTGTTTAAACTGTGTGCCACAAGCAAATGGAAGTTTCATGGAAATAAAATTCAAAGAACATTCAAAGCAAAGCAATAGAAGACGAAAGGCAGTGTGTTATCATGAATAATATATTTGTTAATAAAAGAAGCAAGTAAAGCTAATTTAAACCTAAGCCATTTCAAAGAACAAAAATCAGAGATAGACAAAAAAAAGGAAAAACAAAACACAAAACTGTTCTAGAGAAAACAAGATACAACGTTTTTGCATAATAGACCAGATATTAGCAGAATATTGACAATACCTCATGGGCTTTATATGTTAAACTTTTCTCTCGTCTCCTACGATTTACTGTTTGTTTAAGTCCTTTATAAGACATATATTATATTATGGGTGAAATATATGTCAGAATACAGAAAGGAATATTCCAGGAGAGATGGCCAGAAACTGGTTCCCAGGCTGGTGTGTAATCTTAAGTCAGTGGAGTATTCAGTCAGTAGA
This sequence comes from Bryconaethiops microstoma, assembly GCA_037577275.1. NCBI lineage: Eukaryota > Metazoa > Chordata > Actinopteri > Characiformes > Alestidae > Bryconaethiops > Bryconaethiops microstoma. Next base: position 21,395 of record JBBJLS010089457.1, read on the forward strand.
GTTGTTGAAAGGAATCAGCAACTGTTGAAAAATGAAATTTACCCAATTTTCCAGATCATTTAGGACCTAACATTTGTGTAAAAATAAAATACTTAAACTTCTAGCTGCGTCCAAATCTTCATTAAGGTGGTGCAGACTTGTTGTTGTAGTTTAGGGCTTTGTTCTCTGACAGCTTTGTGTATATCTGCACTGCTGTTGTCTAAAACAGCTGCTTGTAGTGGTGAAGTTTTGTTTATATTCTAAGGCTCACAGTAAATCATACTTTCACCTAAACCACATCCACAAGCCCTCCATTATCCCAAACTGTATCTGCTCTGCCTTAAAGATGATTTGTTTGCAGTTTGTGAGGGTTTACAGAAGCGATTTGGGCTGTTTGTGTGACTGAGTTCTAGCAACTTTAGCCTTGCAGCTTCGATTTCGATTTCGATTCTAAATTAAAGAAGCAAAATCTGGACACTACATGTCTCAGCCAACTGTCTTCATCTGGATAAGTGGAACATTTTGTAAATTTGAGATTTTGCCAAACCAGTTTTTATCCTGCCTTTTTTTTATAAACAGACCGCAGTGTTTAAAAGGAAAAAAGTAAACTGATTAGTTCTTTCTGTTAGAATTGTAAATTGTTTATGGCCCAAAAACTGACGATGAGGAAACAATTACAACAACAACATAGAGAGTCTGCCCTTGACATTCAGCAAGTCACCTCTGTCTCAGGTGTGTGTCAGGAATTCAGCTTTTCATTTGGTTGCCATGGAGCTGAGGTTAATGACCCGATGACCCAGTAGCCTTTCTGAAAAACACAACCCTGGTTCTCACCATGTTTGCAACAGAACGTTTCATGGCTGAAGCGAATTTATGCTGCGCTCAGTTGCTCATCACAAGGCTGTTCCAGATGGTAAAGTAGTAAATAAAGATCTGAATAATACAAACCCTGTCTTTTACTGCATTTGAAAGCATATACAGTGGGGCAAAAAAGTATTTAGTTAGCCACCAATTGTGCAAGTTCTCCCACTTACAAAGATGAGAGAGGCCTGTAACTTTCATCATAGGTAAACCTCAACTATGACAGACAAAATGAGAAAAAAAAATCCAGAAAATCACATTGTCTGATTTTT
>JBBJLS010089490.1:0-22492 GCA_037577275.1 Bryconaethiops microstoma
CCAGCTGAGGGAGTTTTTCCTCGCCTCTGTCGCCTTTGGCTTACTCACTCGGGGCTCGGACCTGGACTTTGTAAAGCCGCTTTGTGACAACCTGGTTGTAAACAGCACTATATAAATAAAATTGAATTGAATTAAATTGAAAGTCCACCCCACCTCCCAACAACCAGGTGCTCTGACTGACCATGGCAGATGTGAGGAAAACTCTGCTTACAGTCAACACGCAGAAAGCTGCTGGACCTGGTTGCATGCACAGAGAATGTGCACAAAAGCTGACGAATGTTCTCACAAATATCTTCAACATCTCTCTGAGCACCACTGTCATTCCAACGTGCTTCAAAGCCACAAGTGCTTCGAGAGGCTTGTCATGAGGCACATCAAGTCACAACTGCCTGCCTCACTGGACCCACTGCAGTTCGCATACAGTCCCAACCGTTCTACGGATAATGCCATCAGCACCACCCTTCACCTGGACAAAAAGAGGACACTTATGTTAGAATGCTGTTCATAGACTTCACTTCAGCATTCAACACCATCATTCCTGCTGGGCCTAAACACCTCCCTCTGCAACTGGGTGCTGGACTTTGTGACTAGGAGACCTCAGTCAGTCAGGATCAGGAGCAACATCTCCAGCACCACCATGCTGAACAGAAGGGCCCCCCAGGGCTGTGTGCTCAGCCTTCTACTGTTCACACTGCTGACCCACGACTGTGCAGCAATGCACAGCTCGAACCACATCATCAAGTTCGCTGATGACACGACTGTAATGGGTTTGATCAGCGGGGACAATGAAGCAGAATACAGAGAGGAGGTGCAACGGCTGACAGACTAGTGAGAAGCCAACAACCTGTCCCTCAATGTGGATAAAACAAAAAAGATGGTTGTTGACTTCAGGAGGGCGCAACATGGTCACTCCCTGCTGAGCATCAGCGGCTCCTCGGTAGAGATCCAGAGCACCAAGTTCTTTGGTGTTCACATCATGGAGAACCTCGCATGGACCATCAACACCAGCTCTATCACAAAGAAAGCCCAGCAGAGTCTCTACTTCCTGCGGAGACTGAGGAGAGCGTGCCTTCCACCGCCAATCCTCACCATGTTCTTCCATAGAGAGCATTCTCTGTAGCTGCATCACAGCCTGGTATGGGAATTGAACGTTTCGGACTGCAAGACCCTACAGAGGATTGTGAGAATAGCTGAGAAGATCATTGGGGTCTCTCTCCGCTCTGTCACAGACATTTACACCACACACTGCATCTGCAAAGCACAATACACATGCACATATGCACACACACACACGCACACACACACACACACACACACACACCACCAACAACCCCTGTTCCCTTCCCTGACCCTACCCCCTTGAACAACTCAGACTTCAATTACTTGTTAAAATACTGCACTGTCTGTTTAAAACGTAAAACATGACATTCTCTATCACATTGATGCTACAATTTGCACAATGTGTTGCTGTTCTGTATTGCTGCTAAAATCGCTGCTATTTATTGCTGTATTTGCACATGTAACTTCTATTCTGCAACTTTGCACATATCTGCTGCTCAAATTCTGTATTTATCCTCACTGTAGCTGTTGTTAATCTTACTGAATATTGTCTTGTTTAGTTGTTATTGTTGCTCTTGTGTTCTTTTTTCAGCTCTTTTTCCTGTTTGCACTTGTTGTGTTGTGTTCTATTCTGTTCTGTTCTTGTGTTGCACCACGGTCCTGGAGAAACATTTTTTCGTTTGTTACTATGTTCTGTGTGTATATGGCAGAAACGTCAAGTAAAACCTACTTGACTTGACTTACTGTCGTCACACGCTTGATTTAATCTTGACTCTTGGTGTTAAGATGGATAACATAGCTGTTCTTCCTCAGCCCACAGTAATTCCAGATCACTACCTCATTGTATATGCACATCCCCCCGCTTTCGTATTAGTTGTACAGTAACATCCATCACAGCTAATAATCTTATTGAAAATCTTCCAGTATAATCAATCCCATTTGGTACTTCGTACTGTCCAGCAGACTTTGATAACTTAACTAAATGCATTCAGAACTCACTAGATTACGTTGAACCTCTAAAATATAAAAAAAAGTCAGAAAGAAAAAGCTGGCCCCTTGGTAAAATATGTGCCTTAAAGCAAATTGTTCGAAGATTTGAGTGTAAATGACAATCAACCAAATTGGAATCTTTCCACTCCACCTGGAAGGAGAGCCTTAGAGACTACAACAGGGCACTTACCACAGCACGCTCTGCCTATTTATCATCCCTAATTGAAGCTAATAAAAATAATGACAGGTTTCTTTTTAGTACAATTTCTAAACTAACTAGGAACCAGGGAAGTGCAGGACCACAATAAAATAGAAATCGTTAGACAAGAAATTCAAATTTGACTTCTCCATATTTGCTGCCTGAAAATAGAAAATATTCAAAATTCAGCGAGAGACTTGCATCTTTTAATTCCCTCAGACAAGGAGAACTCTCTGCAATTATTCTCTCTTTAAAATGTTCTACCTGTACACTCAGTGCTATTCCTACAAGCCTGTTAAAGAAGTCCGACCAGTAATTATCTGATCTCTAATATCAGTACTAAACTTACTATCAGCACTTACTATTGGTTACCTACCAAAAACCTTTTAAACTAGCAGTTAAAAAACAAAATCTTGATCCATGCAAGCTGTGGCCCAACAGTTATGTTGGTTTCTACATAACAACCACATGAAAAGTTCCAGTCTGGCTTCCCGTTTCATCACAGCATAGAAACAGCCTTAGTAAGGATTGTAAATGATCTTTTACTTTTCGAACAGCCTTATCCTGGTTTAGATCTTAATAGAGAATCGTCAGCACCCACCAAAGTAAAATCCCGCAAGATTCTGTTTTTGGATGTCTTTTATTTACTTTGTACATGCTGCCATTAGGGATGATTATCCATAAACATTAGCTTCCACTGCTTTGCAGGCAATACACAGCTTTATATCTCTGCCAAAACAGAGATATACATAGATTAAATATGTATATCTGCATTAAAGATGTAAAAGGTTGGATGTCACAAAATGGATCAAATTTAGTATAGACCATAAAATTCTACTATTGACATATAAAGCCTTGAATGGCCTAGCACCCAAATACCTCTGTGAACTTATTTCTTACTACGAACCTTCTCGCTCACTCAGATCTCAAGGGGATGCCTATTTACCCCTAGAATTATGAAAGCTTCAGCAGGGGAAGAATTGTTTTCATACAAAACACCCCAGCTCTGAAATGCCCTTGCAAGTATCGTTCGGGACACAGACACAGTCTCAGTTTTAAAGTCCAGACTGAAAACCTACTTGTTTTTGTAATTTTTTTCCCTGTTAGATGAAGGGTGTAGAGCTGGAAGGTGGTGGGCACAGAGAATTCAAGTAAACTGGGATGTTGGTACTGTCACCCCACCACTTCTCTCATTCACTCTTGTTCACTTGTTTGTTGATGGTGGAGTGGAGGTGCGGCGGTGTCTTGGGGTGTTCTCATGTCTATCATACCTCTCAGCTCTGCTCTTTCTTGCTAGGCTGCAATAGAGAGTCATGCCAGAGTCTTAATTTGCTCTACATACAGTTATAACCTACTGTGTAAATTTATGCAGAACTAACTCTGTTCTCTGTTTTTTCTAAGGGGAACTGCTGCATATATGTCGAGGTCAACCGATCACCATTGGGACCCCAGGTCACCACCTTGTCTGCAATCACTGGCGCCTCATGCCAAGATGTCCTGGTTCGGCTGCTTTCACTCCCCACATGTTCTTCCCCTATCCAAGGGCAACTGCTGTTGAAAGCTCTTAACTGTACCAACTCTGTTAGCCATCGATGGCCAATCTGTTGATATGTTCGTTCATGAAGGCCTTCTTTTGTCGGTTATCTCAATAGACACTCTATTTATTTTCCCTCCGGGTCGACCAGAGGAGGATAGGTTCCCCTTTTGAGTCTTGGTTCCTCCCAAGGTTGCTTCTTCCAGCTTAGGGAGTTTGCAACTTGACTGTAAAAAGCGCTATATAAATAAAATTGAATTGAGCTATATTGAATCGAATTGAATTACAGAGGTGACTACACGAACATTATAACGAAATGTTGAAATAGTTACCCAGCAATAGTTGTGATTTACATGCACCGCACAGTAGTTTTTTATTTTACTTATGTACAGATAAGCATTAACAAAGAAGCAATCAGAAATGAGCATTTATACAGTTAAGCCCAAAATTATTAATACCAAAAGTTTTTATTTTTATCACAGCAATCAAATGGTTCTTGTAAATGCTAACAAGTTTTTTGCATGTTTCTTCTGGGATTTTGGGCTGCTCCTCTTTTGCTCTATTGAGGTTGAAAAGCTTATTTGCCATCACTCTAGTTTTCAGTTACCATTCCTTGATCTCTTTGGCTGTATTTTTTCGATCATTGTCTTGTTGGAAGGTCCAATGCTGCCCAAGACCAAGTTTTTCTTCTGCCTGAATTTTTTTTCCTGATGCCACTTACAAGGTTGTTTGGCCCATCGTTTGAAAAACAACCAAAACGCATTCCAGTCCCAACACAGCGCTTGACTGTAGGTCTTCTCAGGGTTGATATTTTCTCCTTTCTTTCACCAATCTAAAGCCACATCCCTGTGTGCAAACAATTCCATTTTCATCTCCGACCACATTCTTGTTAGTGCAGGGGTCACTTTTGCTTTCCTTTTACGAGAACTCTTTATACTTTTTGATTAAACTTTGCACCGCCACTGGAATTTCAAACCACTTGGATATAGCTTTAAAGATTTTCCCTGCCTGATAATTTGTATCATGTTCTAGTGCAGTCTAATCAAATTATGAACAGCTGATGCAGCAGTCACCATTTGACATGCAACTTTGTCTTCATGATTTAGACCAGGCGTTACCGCAAGGCTACCTTAGAGTCCTGTAGAAGATTGCTAGCAGGTCACAGATCAGTCCTAGATTCAGAGGGTCATTAAGCCGAACAATAGCTGTCATTAGTAACCTCCATGAAGCTTTGCAAATCTGGTCCCTGAAGGATTTAGAAATTCTGCATTTAAGAGCAGTTTTAAAGGTGCTCTCCAATCTCCAATCTCTAAGCTCAGCAGGGGTTCAGGGTTGACAATAATTATGACAAGTGGTTTATTTAACAAAATAAATGTGGTTTACTTTTCTCATAATTAGACTTTCTCATAATTTCACAGATTTTCATGACCTCTCATCTTCTCATGTCTCTCATGTGTTTTCTGTCTCTGTGTATGTATTTTTATATATTTTGGAAACACTAAAAAATTCATTTTTCCCCCAAAAACACATCAGCAGTTTTGTTCTTTTTTAATAATCATATTTAGATTCGATTCTGGGAAATGAGTCTTTCTGCTTAGAGCCTTTCCCCATTAGATGGCTGTGTATGTCTGTATGTTTCTCACCTGGCTTAAGATGTGACCACACCTGCCATGCGTTTTTTCCACCAGGTTAAAAATGGGAAAGTTCCAATTGTTAATCTGACTCAATAGAACATCCAGGCCCTCCATCACCAGTGGTTCTGGGGCTAGAATGGGCTTGTCCTAAAAGGAGATGACACATTTTTTACATTTATATTTACATCATTTAGCAGACGCTTTTATCCAAAGCAACTTCCATTAGCTACAGGGGACAGTGGAGCAATTAGGGTTAAGGGTCTTGCTCAGGAGCCCAGTGGTGGTGTGCTGGAGGTAGGATTCGAACCCATGACCTCTTGGTTGAGAGGCAAGTATCCTACCACTAGGATACTTGCCTCTCAAGTATCCTAGTGGTAGGAGGTAGGATTCGAACCCATGACCTCTTGGTTGAGAGGCAAGTATCCTACCACTAGGCCACCACCCCCCCCCACCACCCTTTGTAAAGCCACAGATCATCGGCATATACATCAGTTTTAAGATTAACAGAAAAGATTCATGACTAACAAATGTTTGGTCATGTTTGACAGCAAAAAAAAGGTTGGTCATGTTTGACAGCAAGATCATTGCTGCTTGAACCTGTAGAGATGGTTCAAGCAGCATGGCATGTTTTAACATCTAAATATTATAACTGCAAATTTTCAGAAGGATCACCTCAGGTGCTATTAAGGGATGTAGGACTTGAGCCTCGACTTGAAATGCCCCACATGAGTCTTGCATATCAAAGGGCTTTCTTCGAGCATCTCCATCATCCTCGTTCTGTGCAAAATCGCTGCTGTCACTGTGATTGGTCTCATATGTACTGTCATAGTCAGAAGACGCCAATGCTGGATCATCTGATTGATTAAAAGGAATTAACATTACAGATATAGAAATCACTCATTACCATTGTATTTTTCGTTTTAATCACAATTTGTTTAATTATGATGGTTTGATTTTTTTTTTTTAATGTTATACTGTGTTTAACTTCAAGTTCAAAGACATACCTGCCAGGTTTGCTGCCCCATGAGGTTGTAGTTTCATAACTCCTGATATATGTGTATAATGAGAGACAAATTCATTCTATTTACACTCATGTACTCCTGCCAAGTACTGGCTACTTGGCACAATTCACAAAACCTACTCTCACTGTAGAAAATGCCCACTAACAATTATCAACAATATGTTTTTAAACATTATAAAAAAGCAATCTGTAAAACTCTACCCAAATGCTGAAGCTGTGACAGTTGCTGAAAGGAGCTATAAATTCTACAACCGTTAGATGGTAATTTCCTGTAAAAAAACAAACATGTGACCTAAAGATTAACATCACAAGATTACTATCTTCAGTCTAATTAACAGTCTCACAGTCAAACACACTTACGTTATTAATACTCTGTATGATAAACAACAAAGTTTTCTAGATTTAAGCCTCTGTAGACCCGTTTGTTTATAGTGGCACCATGGTAGCACAAAAGTTATGCCTCATGAATCCTTTGTTAGAAAACATTAAATCTTTCAAATCAAACTTTTGTGATATGTTGGTGTTATGCATTTTCAGTGTATTATATATTTATATTAGTGTTTTTTGCAGGCTTAAATAAAATAAAAAATAAATAAAATAGGATAAAAAAAGCTATACGGAATAAAAACTGCTGTTTTGTCTTTACAGGCTAATACAGACTGCATTAGTAGTAATTATGCCAACACCCTGATTCTGTAGGTGTCTCACTATCTACACATTGTCCAAATCTGAATAAAAGCATCAGCTAAATAAACAAAGCTATAAATAATTGTTATGTATCTTGCAATGTTTTGTAGACTTAAAGATTTAGCTAATCAGTTTCAAACGAAGAAAACAGTGAGGTAGATACTCACTAACAAATAATGCTGAAAATTAACACTAAAAAAGAAAAATGAAAAGTCTTGATAAACTCCCGCTAATTTGCAGTCCAGAATTCATGGCTTCAGTCATTCTCTGATTTTTTTTTAGAACCTAACTAATTATTGTTCGCAGAAACCCCCACAAATTCACGGAAACTTCAAATATCCTCTGCATTTATTTTCTTTTTTTCGTGGCAATATATAATTTTTTACACATTTTAGTGCAAAATTATTAAGAAAAATATAATTCACTAATTTTGTAACATAAATATTAACATAAATTCTGCTAAATTTCCAAATATAACTGTATAACTTTTTAGTACTGTTGAGAGAACACAAAGCAACCATACACTACCAGTCAAAAGTTTGGACACACCTTCTCATTCAACAATTTCCTTTTTTTTTTATTATTGGCTACATTGTAGATCAATATTGAAAACAACACCTATTGCTCTGCTGACAGCTTTGCACACTCTTGGCATTTTTTCAATCAGATTCATGAAGAATCGACCTGGAATGCTATTTAATTAACAGGTGTTCTTTGTCTAGAGTTCATTAGTGGAATTTCTTGCCTTCTTAATGTGTTTGGGATCATCAGTTGTGATGGTTCTATTCCACATTATGGCAAAAACCACCTGACTAAGTAAAAAAACAACAGTCCATCATTACCTTATTACAATACATATTCTGGTTTGTTTTACTCTTTTTTTTGTTTACTGCATATTTCCATGTGTTCCTTCATCATTTTGTTTGCTTTCAATATTAATCTACAATGTAGAAAATAATAAAAACAAAGAAAAATCATTGAATGAGAAGATATGTCCAAATTTTTGACTGGTAGAGTATATTTAATGTTGCCCTCGTGTTCTCATGTTTTTCGTTTTGTTCTTCTTAAAGCCCTAAGGTGCCGCCCAAATGCCCCATACCTTCTAAGACTACTGGCAGTGAACCTAAATGCCGGAAAAAGTTTAATGCATGGTGTGAGTATGGGCATGGCCGATGAGCGAGTCACTGTCCAGTGTCTGCTTTAACCGTTGGGTCACTACATTACTCCTCCTGAAGCGCCTGAAGAAGAGGCGCTGCCCGATGAACTGTAAATCCTCATCTTAAATCAGTATAATTCTTTATTGGTTATTACCCATACATTTTACTCTATTTTTATTACTGTAAATTAAATTATTACTGTATTGACCCTGCTTATACCAAAAAAATGACAACACATACCAAAGAAAATGCACTTGCATTAATTAACTGCGGGAGACAGTATTTATATGGTTTTTCCTTCATATTTTTTTTCAGGAAAATGTATTAGGCTGAGTTTAAAATGAAATGAAAGTGTTTTGGAAGCATATTTGGGGGAATTTCAGGCTTTTTTTTTTTAACCAAATCACAAATTTTTTTTCACAATTCACGGTTGCTCTTGGAACGTAACCCCCGTGAATTTTGGGGGTTTACTTTATATATATATCTCCATATGCACAGTGGGAGAAATAAATATTGAATGAGTCAACATTTTTTCAGTAAATATATTTCCATTGAGACTATTCATATGAAATGTTCACCAGACATTGCTACTCAAGAAATACAACAAATATGAAGAATTCAGAACAGTAATGTCCATATATAAAGTAATGTGTAATAAAGTGGAATGACACAGGAAAAAATATTGAATGCGCAAACTGAAAATTGTTTAATATGAAGAGATGCCTTTGTTAGTACTGACAACTTAAAGATTCCTGCATAAATTAATTAATCTCCTGCAGTGCTCGAGTGTGATTTTAACCCATTTTTCTTAAAAAGACTGTATTTAAATCTTGAAGATTCCAGTCAGGAGGTTCTTGTGAACCCTGAGCTTTAGTTCCTTCCGCAAAGATTTGATTGGATTTAAGTTAGGTGATTAACTGTACCATTAGATTTTTTTTCTCTAAAACTAATTGAGAATTACCTTTGCTGTATGTTTTGGATCATTGTCCTGCTGAAAGGCCAACTCACGTCTCATCACCATCATCCTAATGGATGGCAGCGGATTCATTTCAAGAATCTCTTGATTCATGGCCCCATTCGTTATTCCTTCAATTATATGAAGTCTGCCAGTACCATGAGATGAGAAGCAGCCATGAGAAACAGCCCCACACCCTGATGCTTCCACCTTCAAATTTCACAGTTATTCAGATGATATGCAGTGCCATTCCTTCTTCAAATATGGTGTGTAGTCTGACAGCCAAGAAGTTACATTTTGGTTTCACCTGACCAGACTACATTTTCCCCGTACTTCATAGGGTTTCCCAAATGTTGTGAAGCAAACTTTATACAAGCTTCAGGACACATCTTTCTGAGTGGTCCTTGGCTCTTGGGCTACTCTTCTGACTCCAGATATCTTGCTGGAGATGTTGTGCTTGGGCACTTGATGGAGGGATGATGTTCCTTCCACTTGCAAATGGCCCCAGTGGGGTTTAATGGAAGATTCAGAAGTTTTGAAATGCATCTGTAACCAGTTCTATTGATATGTTTTGCAACAATCAGGTTGAAATGGTCTTGAGAGAGCTCTTGGCTTTTACCCATGATGAGACGTTTCTTGTGACACCTTGGTAAAAAACCTTTTTATAGTCCATCATAACCTGCTAAACCAGCTGATCTTATTTGCAAAAGGAGATAGAATAACTATCTATTTCTTATAATTTAAGATGGTTCCTTGCCTTTTCCTTGCACTGGCTTACTGCATTTTCAATACTTTTTTCTTGTGTACTTCCACTTCATTACACATAACTATATTTATGGACTTTAATGTTATGAATTCTTAATATTGCTGGATTTCTTGATTTAACACCAGTGGCTGGTAAAAACATTATTGTGAATAGCCTTTTGAAGCTGTTGATTAAATACTTATTTCCCCCCACTGTAGGGGGGAGGGGGTTAAATTCTTCTCATGAGGGAATACAATAAGTTACTCCTAAACATCATCATTTGTTATACTAATACCTCATACTAATAACTTGTTTTACTCATCAACATGAGAAAACTTAAATCAAAACAAAACATTATTACTTGATGGTTGTTTTTTATCACCTTTATCTGTAGAACCCTCCCCATGCCACACTTTGCTATATGGCCTCCTGCAGCTGCAAAAGAGTATAGCAGATTAGAACATGAACATTTCTTTTGGAAAAAGCAATAAACACCAATAAGAAATTTAACCGGCAATAATTTATTCGACAAATAAATACTGGAATGGCCTAATCAATTGAATAAGAGAAATTAGACTTTTAAGTTAGAACAATAGAAATATTTAACATATGTTTAAACCTCAAAAACTCATCAAATCATGCTCTGTTCACATTTTTAACAGTATATGCTCCTTTAAATGATCACAAAAAAAATGTCTGTACATCTCTTGAATTGATATTTTGCATCAAGATCTTCTCCAGGTGTCTAGAACCTCTGACAATTGTCCTGCATGCATTATGCCAGGCTCATTTCAGAACATCTGGGGTACACAGTGGGTACAAAACAACAAAAATAATTACATATACGCAAATAAAACTCTTTAAAGTCTATCTATAACAAATACCAGGGCTTTAAAAAGTTAATAGAAATAATTTTGACATCTCATACTAAACATACTGTACATAAATGTTTTTTGCAATGGAAAATATAAAAATTTCTACTATCCAAAACGACCAGTGAACACATACTTGTCTTCTGAGTGTTTATGTGTAATATTTATACAGGTAAAATAATTGTAAAACCTAAAAAGAAGGCATGTTTTACTTTAGGTAAGGTAACTTTTAAAAGTGTTAACAGAAATGTCGTTCCTATCACCAGCACTGTGAAGAATTCTGACTCATTAAGTTTCTCTAAATCTCTAGATCTGGCACATTTCACATCAAATAAGCTTGAATGATTAACACAACAGTTTAACAATCTACTTGTGCTGTTTTATATCCAAATATATTTAGCTTTGTGCATTTATGAATTTATTAATTTTATTATTGTACAATAATAAAATTAATATCGCCCACATTTATCCATTTTTGGATATTATTTTATTTACCTACATTTTAATTGATTGATTAAATACTGAATGTTGGTTTACCATTAGTATTGTATCTGTAGACTCCTTAAAGCATAATGTTGAACATATGGCAACCATACAGAAATCCCTCACTGTGTTATGATACACACCTGTGTGAGGAGCACCAAGCATAATATAATAATTACGGGCATGACTGCCTGTCTTACCTGCTACAGAGGGATGGGGGTAGACAATGTGTGGTACTGGAGCTAGGTTCACTCTGACTGTGGGTTAAGGCTCGATGAAGGGTCCGTTGTGTAGGGAAGTTGTCCTGAAGGGCCCCAGAATCAGGCAGGTCCACTGAGGGGGTTTTAGTGGTGGGACTATTAACTGGGGTCCCTGGGACCGGAGGGGAGTGGCATGGGGAGACCATGGGCGAGATGCTGAAGGGAGGGTGGCCTGTAACAAACACAGATAACTCATAAGATTATTATTATCCAGGTACATTCAACAAAATGAAAAGAACTGATTTAAATAGCTGATTTAAACCACATAATGATGAATATTTTAAATTCTTCTACTTATCTCTTGTACAATAAGAAAACAAAGACCAATACACACAGTTATAATTGTATGTGAATGTTTGAGCATTTCTGGTGAAATTACACATTTTGTTGTTTTTCTAAGTGAAAAGATGCTTAACTTCTGCATTTCACAAAGCTAAGCTATATGTGTTCATCATTGTTCATTTTCATTTTTTCGTAAAAAAAAAAAAAATTAAACCAATAAGTAGAATGCATTAGTAAATGAAATTATAAAATAAGTACAGTTACAACACAGACATCCCTACACAAAACCCAGAAAGACACAGTATTTACCTCGCCTGCCTTTGCTGTAGAGGTAGTTGGGGGCCGAGTAGGCAGAGCTGGATATAGAGATAACAAGTAAGAGATGTTAATCATTGATCACCATACTACAGACAGAGGAAAACACACTGCAGAGTCACCATTGTAATTTACCTGACTCCAATCCCCAAGATATTCATGTCTTTGAACTTATCCATATCATGGAAAACTTGATTGTCTGTTTTTTCAAACAAAAGAGTTTGATATATAATGTAAATAACATTAAAGTTTAAAAAGTTCTATTCACTACCAAATTGTCTTGTTGGAAATGAAGCTGTGAAAAACACACAAAAAAATTACATTCATCCACCATTACGTTCATGCATGCATTCAGCAGTCATGCCCCAACCATTTACACTAAAGTCATAAGGAGTGTTTCAGCTTGGTCTAAACAGTAAGCAATGCACAACAGGGTAGGGGCAAAAAAACAAAACAGCCTAGTTTTCAGGGGCACTGTTTGTTTATATTACTTAATTTTTACTGTATTACTGTTTTGCAATACTATCAGTGTAGATCAGTGGTGCAGGAAGAATTTTTAAGGTGTGGGGAGGAATCGGCGGGAGGGTGGTGGTGTATGGGTTGGTGCGAGATTTTTGTTTTTTTGCACTGTATCCCTGGTCCCATCTGCGCGCATGGTGTAGAATGTGCTCTATTTAATAATCAGCATAAGCTGTTTAGGGCACTCTGGCCACCAGGTACCCCTAACACAGTAACACGTCTCTGGCCTCTTTTCCACTGTCGAGCAAAATGGTTTTCCTGCTAGTACTGTGCGTTTCTGAGCTGGTGTGGACTCGTGACACTGGTAACGTTTTATTTTTCCACCTGATGTTCTGCACAGGACAGTGGATCAATGCCAGCTAACAGCTACACACACAACAAAACATGTTCAGTTTTAGCTTTCACTTTGTGGTCTTAGAAACCAGGCTTTACTTTCTAAAACCTTGTTTTTCTGGCCTGCTAACTAAGCTAACGTTAGCAGCTCATAAGATCAGATTTAATATCTGTCCCTTCAATACTGCCCACCATTTTTATGGTCACTTGTGTCGGGAGAGCACCAGTTAGTTTAAAGCCTGTACTTTTGTGTGAGGCAACCTACTTAGTCCAGCTAATTAGGAGAGAGGAGCTTAATAATAAAAAATCAGCAAGTTTCTACATTATTAAGTCATCCCACTGGTTTTGTGGCCCTGAGTTCCGTGTTCAAGAAAGTCCTTGGACAAGACTCCTAATGGTACATTAACATGATTACACTGGAAGCCACTCTCGATAAGAGTCTACCAAATGGCTTTAATGTAATGTTTACATTTTTACATTTTATTTACGTGTACAAAATCACATGTACTGTGTAAACACACTTCTGCATTTATCCAATGTAATTTTAAATTATTAAGTGACAGGAACAAGGAATAGCAGATAAAGTGCAAATGTATAAAGTCAGACTTATTGCAAGCGTGAGGCATAATTGTTCCCACTATCTGCATGAAGTAGCTGTTGCATTATGGGATGGGCCAGCCTGTTCTGGCTCCTGAGTGTCTTGAGACCTGCAGCTCAGGAAGTCTAGCATCCAGTTGCAATGAAGAGCACAATCCAAGTGTGTCGACTGGAGTAACACAGTGCACCACAAGAATAAACTGTTAAAATTTTGCAGTGAGGATGTCATTAAAGACTACTGAGCCAGACCTCAAACAAAGCCAGAACATTTAAGTGAGTTGTGATTATCAGGTGGATTCTAAGAACAAACTAACCTAGTGCTCTGTTTACGGATAGAATGCATTAACGCATTAATACAAAACAGTGGGCTATAACTCACCCTGACTGTAAATGCAGCCATTTTGGCTTGCTGTTCTACTGGACATTGTCACTTAATCACCTGTGGGCCACATTCTACCAATACGAATGAAGAGCCAATTAAGCAAGCTTGGAGGATTTCGTGTTTACTACCATTTGACACTCTACCTTTTTGGTGAACATTTTACACTAGTTCTGTCAGTAATAATCTCAAGGAGATGGTGCCATAATGCTGATTTTACAATTGTCCAGCTAGACTTCAGACTTAAAAAGCTAAACAAAATATTGCATCACAAGAGAAGTGTACTGAGTGTAGAACCTGCTGGAGGGACTGTCATGGACGGGTTTCATGCTGGCACTGTGGTCTCGCCTCACAAGGCCAGGCTCAATGGTTGGAAGCCCTGTGGCGGAGGTGGTTGTTGTCCATGAAGAAGAGATGCGTCGCAGAAGCCCAGGAGGCAAACTCCGCCGTAAGCGCTGTTGTAAGAGAACAAGGCAAGGCACCCATGTTAAGGCAAGAGCACCCATTGATTAGCACTAAAGCCCCTGCAAAAATGACTACTAGCTTGTTATCACAGCATTGTAAATCCCATACAAACATGGCAATAATAAGCATGTAACTGTGGTAATGAAAAGTGCTTAAAAAGTTTTTGTATTCTGTAACCTGTTGACTTTCAAGTTTATCTTCCTAGTGTATCTTCCAAGGATAATGGAATATATGTATATATTATTTATTTCTAAATATCTGTAATGACTAAAACGCATTTCTCTCTTAATCCACAGGATGGCACTCTTTCTTTATGGTAAGAGGTTTTTTGCTTTTTGCCAGTTGAGTTATTAAGAAAGGTCAGATATGTAGTGAATTACACATTTCCTTAGCACCATTTGCAGGAATACTCAAACATAATGTGTCTGCTCTCTAGGCATTCAATAAAGTATAAATTGACTTACAAAAATATTTAATGTAATAGCACTAATAAGGATTACACAGAAATCTGTTGTTTATTTACATGTCCACACCACCCAGAAACAACACTAAACCACTGAGAGATTAAATTAATATGTCGTTACAATGGCAACTTTTAAGGGGTAGGATATATTAAGCTAGTAAATAGACTTTAACTTCATGTGTTGGAAACAGGAAATGCGTAAGGAGTGGGTCAGAGCACCTCTAAAATGACAAGCCATTCACATGGATGTTATTATGAAACATACCATCTACCTAAATATTGCTCCAGACCAAGTACAGGTCTGGAGCCAGAGACTTACACAATATAAAGCAGGTGGATTTAATGTTATTGGCTCATTGGTTTGTATGGAAGCCTATCAATGTATTTGAATAATTATATATAAGCAATTGTGTAGATGTGTATTTGTTTTTTATTTCATGATAACCTTAATCTATTAATGGAATCATTAAAGCAACTATCTTTTCAAATTACAGAAGCATAGCACCACAGAGCAAAAGGTGCCCAAAGTGTATTACTTCTGACAGCAGCTAATTGCAATATTTCTGATTGTTTTGCTCCATGTACAGCACCACAGGACCAAGTTCCATCCACTTACATTAAGACAATGTCATTCTCTACAATATAAGTACATTGGCATGACAAAATGCTGGTGTCAAAAAATTGTTTATTTAACAGCAGTAAACCCGGTACTGCAAATTTCTCACCAGAATTACAGTAGTGTTCAATGGTCAGTTGGTCATGTTTTTGCACAGTCATCAATCAATGATTTATAAAACGAGATTGATACATTTTGACTAAAAGAACTGAATGAATGCTATGCCACTATTAAACATACATTAGAATATATTAAAGACCATTTTTTCTTGAAACAGATTAGATGCCTTTAAGTGAATTGTTATTGTTTGTGATTGTTAGGAGCACCAAGTTTCTCAGTATGCAAACAATTGAGGACCTCAAATGGACAAGCAACACCACCTCCCTAACAAAGAAAGCCTAGCAGAGACATAATTTTCTTAGATGCCTAAAACAAGCAAGCCTTCCACCTCCCATCCTCATCTCGATGAAAATTCTTGATGAACATTCCAGTATCAAGGTTAAATAATACTGGTGAAAGTGGATATTTGAAGAGTATTAAAAGCCTGGGAGATAGCTATTCATGCAAAAATACATATGATGCCTTAAAACTGTAGATGTAAAGCTGTTTACATCTAAATACCAGGAAAGTAAGCCCTCTCTTTGACACTGTTGTCTTGGCACTCAAGAGAAAAAACTCTATTGATCTGAAATACTTTGAAATAAAATTTCACTTAAAGTCAGGGAAAGTGTGTTATAAACCAGACTTTAAAATGCACTTCCTGCCATTGAGGTCTTGGCTAATGTTACCTGCTTTTCCCGCTTCCAAATACAGGCTGCAGCCTGTCATGGTTGGCGGCCGCTAGAGGCCACCCTTTTCTGTTTGTGGGTTTACTTTTATTTTGACATGTATTTGCATTGTGTGTGTATTATATGTTTCAGCTGACCGGGGTGCTCAGTCTAAGTAATGTATAGTTCCTATTGGTTTGTGGGTTTTTGAGTTTGCTATTTAGTTGAGTTTGTAGTGGACCTTGGTTGTCAATTCACCGTCATCCATTCTAGGTTTATAGGTACTCTGTTCTCCTTAAGTTTCTATGTGTTGTATGTTTAGGCCCTCATGCCTGTTTCTGTTTGTAAATAAAAGTTAAAAGACATGGAAATCTGTGTTTGTGCCACCTGTCTTCGGATGGAGAGGGGAGCTTTGATAGATGGACAGACTTTACACTGCAGCGCAGCACATTTTGCCTCAGGTCCATGGGCACCTGAGGCCAGCTCGTGGTGTGGGACGCACTGGCCCCGACAGGGGGAGGAACCGACCGGAGTGAGTCGGTACACCCCTCAGGAGCTGCTAAGGGATGTGAGCTCGGAGGACGAGGCGGTGACATACGCCTGGAGCGGCAGATCGAGGGACGCACCGAGAATCCTGGTTCCGGAGGTTCTCGCGGACCTCTTTGTCTCCAGTCCGACTAGAAAGCAACGGAGGCGGAGGGGGTCGCAAGTGCCCCGGCTCATGTCCGCCTATCTGCTGCTCCCGGGGTCTGGCGGGTCCCCTCTGCAAGTGTTGCAGACTCACGGGAAGAGTGAAGAGTCCAAGATGGCGGTCGCGACAGCGGCTAACAGGCTGGCTGAGCAGTCAGAGTGGGGAAGCGAATGGTGAGCACACTGGCTAGGGAGCCTTCTCCGGGGGATAGAGTCCCCAGTGTTCTTCAGATCCTCCCGCTGCCAGCCAAGGAAGCCCCCACAGCTGCACCTCGCCAGAAGACAGCCCATAGCAACAGCTAGCTGACCAGCAAGCCAAGCTGGAGCAGCTCAAGAGGGTGGTCGTGGAGCTGGCGCATGCCCTCCAGAACACGTCAGCTCCCCAACAGCTCCTGCCTCCAACTCCTAGGGTTCAGCCAACCACGCGGTCTCCAGAGTCCCTGTTCCAGCTGGCTTTCCAGGCGATGCCCACGCCAGCCGCTCTCCAGGGCTACAATCCTGGTTCCTACAATCCTGGTTCCTAGCCAGCCTCTCTTCAGGGCTACACGACCTAGCTGCTCTCTGAAGCTCCGGGGCCTAGTCAGCAGCCAGTAGCAGCGCCACAACGTCGCCAGCCTCCAACTGCGTCCAACTGCGATGGCTTAAGCCTCCAACACTGGCCCTGCGACAGCTCCAGTGCCCAGCACCAACACCTGTCCTAGTCCCTGAAGTGGTGGTCCCAGCACCTGTCCCAGTTCCGGAAGATGTGGCCCCAGTCCCTGACCCAGTCCCCAACAAGGTGGCTCCAGCACCTGTCCAAGTCCACGAAGCTGAGGCTCCAGCCCTAGCCCCTGTTCCCGAATTGTGAGGGCCCGGTTCTGGCTCCTGTCCCCGACGCCAAAGGCCCGGTTCCGGCTCCAGCTCCTGCTCCTGAGTGTGTTATGATTATTGGAGTGTTCAGGTATACCCAAATTTCACCTTACTACCCTGTCTTAGTCTAAGATGACAGATAAAACAGTGCTTGAGGAGCCAGACTTGTATGTGTTTTTCTTCATTCTGGCTGCCAAAAAATCACCTTAAATGCATCCAGGAGGTAAAAATGTGACTCTAGACATAGGTTAAGCTTTCAGATTGCTAGTTGCAGTCTGTTTAGGATCAGTGCACAATACTGTGTGACCTGATTTAATGAACTGACTTTAATAAACATCTCACGGTGTTTGCTAAGATGTTGCAGCAGTTGTACATAACTGTAACTTTGGCCCGTAACACTGTATGCTTGCCTACATCAGTGCAAGTGTTGTGCCCGTTGATCATTAAAAGGCTTCTTTGAGAATGTGCGTCATGGGTTGCTATATTAAAGGCTAGACTGGAAGGCATGAAAATTGAAGACTGCACATGTGTGTGTGTGTATATGTGTGTGTGTGTGTGTGTGTGTGTGTGTGTTTGTTTGAGCCTGTATTCGACTAATCCATAGAGTATACTTTTTAACACAATAGAGGTTCTTTGAATTTAAGAGAACATCAATTTCACTGAAATGGAACTAGTTCCATTCACAAAAAGAGATCCAGTTACACATTTAGAGATCACCTTCCGTCATCAATTTTCAAATGATTTCAAATGAACTACAATGCAAATTTAAAATTCTCAGACAAGGATAAAACATTGGATCCTACCTTAGGGATAGCCAGTCTCTCACTTCTCTCAGGAATTTCTTCAGAGTCAGAGCAGGTATGTCCATCGCTGGAGGACAGCAGGGGGCTGAGATGTGGCCGGTGGTGGAAGGGCTGGAAGGTGAGCTGGGTACTGAGCAAGTTACTGACAGCCCGCAATGAACTGCAGGTGTTTGGGGACAGTGAAGAATCAGCCAGGAGGTCTGAGATCAGTCCATGGGCTTCACCCATCACTGCAATGTCCACCATCACACTTGTACCTGAGGACTACACAGAGTATGAAAGAGATAGATAGAGAGAGAGAGAGAGAGAGATGCCGTGTCATTTTTGTGGCCCTTTCTATCAGGATCATTTATGGTTGAGCTCCCCACCACCAATCAGTGAACTGTGCTAAAATATAAAAAGACAGAACAGAATTTTACAACGGAGACGTGACATAGAAATTTGACACACCGTTATCATTTTGCCTTAAATGTGTACCAGTTTTAAGGTATATCATATTACCATTATACTCAGTATCTCACACATGCGCACACACACTCATAGAAAATGCTTTACACATTCATGAAACGCAGATTATTGCATCCAATGCATTTAGATAAATGATCATGTACCTACATAATGTAGAATATATATTTGCTGTTAAAATGTTAAATGTTTTAATACAGAATTCAACTAATGAGTGTTGTCATCTGTGCTTATTGTGTTTTACAACTTCAAATGTGGCTGAAACACTTAAATTTTTCAAAAACAAAGAAGAACTGTCATCAGTTCAGCACAACTATGCACTTTTTGTCAAATGTTGGGACTCCTTGTGATATCTGGGTGTATTTTCTTTTTATTTTCTTTTAATCATATTTATCTGCAAATCTGTTATGACCAGTGGTGTCTGGTATGAATAGGGAAGTAGAGCAAGAACCTTTCAAAGAACAAAAAAGTTGTCAAAATAAGGTTTAATTTTTGAGCTATATGTCATTTTACTTTTTCAAATTAATAAATGATTAAATGGAGATGCTGTAGATTCATACAGCCTGTCTGTAGTGTGTAGTGCTATTACACATACTGAAAGCAACCGAACCAGTCAAGGACATTTGGGCAAGGGGCCCGAGCAATTGCATATCTGGGATGAGGTGGTGACCTGGGTGATCAGTCGGGTTAGACAAATGTGCTGTGATTCCCGTCTGAGAAAACAGAACAGAGTTTCTGTATTTCTTCCTTCTTTGATATGTGAAACAAATACACTTCGGATGCTATATATAAAATTTACTTAACTGAGGTTGAAAAACATTCAAAGCCTTTAAAAATTGTTACACATGTACACAGTATCAGGAGAATCTGTCCATTCCTCACCACTGACACCACTCTTCCAGTCACTTGTCATCTCAAGACTGGACTACTGTAACTTGCTCATGGCTGGCCTTCCTCTAAATATCGCAAGACTTCAACAGATAATTCAGAATGCAGCAGGATGTTTGGCCTTAAATATACCAAAATTCTCACACATCACTCCACTACTGCAAACCTTTCACTGGCTTCCTGTGGCTGCTTGTATTAGATTTGAAACTCTAACACTCGCCAACAAAGCCAAAAATGTTCCAGCTCTGTCTTACCTGTCAGCACTTATCAGAGCACACGTCTGAGCTCTACCTCTTAGAACATCAAGCGCAGCCCAACTTTATCCACCTCTTCCCAAAGGTCAAAGACACATATCAAGTTAGTAATGGAACTAAATTTCCCATGACAGAACTGCTGAGACCCTCACTGTCTTCACTGTCTTGGGCTTTATAAAAAATTCCTTTACAAGCAACCAATGAGCGTCCACTTTCTATTAAACTCTGTCTATAAAAATGATTAGAAAACTTCTGGGAGTAAATTTTATGCTTTACTTTGGCAGGACATACCCCTTTGCTTTTAGTATATTATCCATGTACGACAAAGATATAAAATATAAAACTATATGGGTATGGAAACATCACATGTGTATTTACTTGCTGACTACCTAATTTCTGTCAATATATATCTGGTCTGCCCTTTGCTGGGTCATATTGCCTGGCTCACATTTGGTATTACAGTTATCTCAAAGGTGTTCCATGGAGATGAGGTTAAGACTTTGCTTTGGTCTGTGAAGTTCTGTCACAACAAAAACATTTCTTGCATAGGACTCACTTGGTGCTCAAGGGTACTGTTATGCTGAAACAGGTATAGTACCACAATGTTGGAAGCACACAATTCTTTAGATTGTGATTGTATGCTGTGGCATTAGGATTTAGTTTCCCTGGAACGAAGAGGTTTAACCCAAACAGTAAAAATAACTCCAGACCATTATTCCTCCTCCACTAAACTTTGCAGTTGGCACAATATATTCAAGCAGACAGTGTTTTCCTGGCTTCTGCCAAAAACACATTGCCGTATGAGATTACCAGATCATTCGTTTCAAGTGCTTCATCGTGCATTTTAAGTCCTCCAGAGTGTGAAGGCAGATTTGCTGTTGGTGCTGCTCAGTGTTTTTGGTGTTGCTTTGGCATTGTTTGTATTCTGTTCTAGTCATTAATTATAAAATACTAGTGAGTTAGCCACAGTTTAAAGATTATTAAACTATTTTCACCAGTCAACAACGGCATCAATCCACAGACCCAGAGAAAGTTTAATCAATAAATGGTAAGTTTCAGTATGGCGTTCACTAAACCTGTTGCATGGCCACTAGGGCTCCCCATCCCGTATATGGAACCAAAGTTATAAATATGTGTTTATTTTGTGAGATTTTCTTTCACTGGAACATGAAACTTCAGAGTCTTCACTTTGAAATGAGTCCAACCGCAAATATGAAGAATAAAATATGACAGAGTTATAAGCTTTTCAAATTTGGAGGTGCAAAGATCCAAGATGGCTCCTGAAAGTCTGGAACGGTAACAGGCTAAGCACCTTGTCTGTTCTAAGTGAGGCATGTTTTGTTCAGCCCCTTCCTTCACCTCTAGCAACAGCAAAGACTTGACTTGCATGAAGTGTCTGTTACTTTCATTTTTGACAGAGAAGGTTTCTGAGTTAGAGGAGCACAACCAGACTTTATACTTTGCCTGTATACTGTAGCCTGTTATGGGAGGCAAAAGTCGAGATTGTTGCTAGCAAAACCTTAGGGGGAGATAGCACTCATCCAAATTTGGCGTGGCCATGAGGCCTACAGCAGGCTTTGTGCACTGAATTGTTGGATGTTCAAGTGGTGCTCTGAAAACAATGTGGGTTTTATTAAAATTGGTCCACAAATGAGGGCAAGAATGGTTTCTTGGCCAAGGATGTGTTGCTGTTCTCTCTTACAGCATAGCACATAGCCTCTTAGGTAGCTGGCAGTGCAGCTCAGATAGTTGTTGCTGAAAAAACAGTGCCAAGGTCAGGCTGCAGACAGTCAGGCTAAACTCATCATCTACAAGCTGTCTTGAGTCGTTACCTAAGTTCCACTCTATTGAGACTAAACAGAAAAGTAGGAACACTCCTAATAAAACAGGACACTCAAATAAGGTCTCTCAACAAAAATCCAGCGAACTCAGCACCTCAGATTTAAAGCTAAAGCTTGGAGTGCTTGAAATCTGATTGCTCACTCTTAAAACAGTTTTTCTTAATGAATTAATAACTGATCAGTATATTGATAGATTAGACCTGATGACATGAGGTTACATTTACATACTTACCATAACTAACCTAGATACAAATTTTCAATTCAATTCAATTCAATTTTATTTATATAGCGCATTTTACAACCAGGTTGTCACAAAGCAGCTTTACAAAGTCCAGGTCCGAGCCCCTAGTGAGTAAGCCAAAGGCGACAG
>JBBJLS010089498.1:0-22491 GCA_037577275.1 Bryconaethiops microstoma
TGAAAACGCCATACGCCAGCTGCAAGACTTGTAGACAACTGATTAAGTACTATTCAGACTCAGGCACGAGTCTCGTAATAGAAATTCAGTGAAAATTATAATGTGTGTTTATATAATCTGTGTGTGTGTGTGTGTGTGTGTGTGTGTGTTTATGTTTATGGATGGTCGGATGGATGGATGGATGATTTGCATAAAATTCAACATGAAACACACTGTGCATTGTTAAGATGACTTTCAGCTCAATAAAATAACAAATTACATTTTGGATTTTTATTCCACTAAGCTGGGCATGCTGTGATCTGTACTCTATTTTTTTTTTTACTGCAACTGACAGATTCCAGCCAAAAAAAACCCAACAACACAGAGTGGGAGGGAATGGGAGTCATTCTTCTGGGATTGGGACGGGACGGGATTTTCCCTCAGTTTTAATGGGATTGGGATGTGATGGGATTTCTTTTGTGGGAGTGGGATGGGAGAGATTTGAAAATTCACTCCTGTGTCACTCTCTAACACACACCCCTTCTACCCACACTCACACACCCCCCTTCCACCCACCACCACACTCACACACCCCCTTCCACCCACCACCACACTCACACCCCCCCTTCCACCCACCACCACACTCACACACACCCCTTCCACCCACCCCCCTCACACACACCCCTTCCACCCACCTCAAGCTCACATACTCCCCTTCTTTGACTTTGACTTTTGATTTTAATAATGTAGCACTATGAAAATGTAATAATGTAGCACTATGGCCTGACTGTCAGGAAAGCCTGGATAAGAGCTTAATGTTCTAAGGTGTGTGCAGCAAAGACAAATTACAAAAGTTGTTGCTTTAACTTTATGCAAATGTTTGATATTGATGTGTTCAGAATGTCCACTGACCAGTTGTTTTTTTTTCTCTTCAACCCCTCAGCCTGTCTGTTCCGCTACAACGTCCTTTCATTAGTCTACCTTCTCTACCTGCTGCTGTTGCCGTGGTTTCTGTGGCCCAATAAACACACACTGCGAGGTAAGTGAACTTTTATCTTGTCACCTGTGAACTTTTATCTTGTCTTTTGGGTCTAAAATGGGATGCTAAAGCTCTAAACCGAGAGGTGGTACCAGTAAAATTGAAGTCAGGAATTAGAAATGACTAAAATGGATATGAGTAAGGAGTAGATATACTGGAATAGACCTAAAAGTAATTCACCAGAGTTTTAACAATCCACCCACTGCAAAACTGTCAAACTACCTCTTTAACCAGCTGTGCTGTCCTGCAGATCACAGTGCTGGAAGTTGAACCGGCCATTGCTTGATACAGTGAGAACTGGTGAAGTCTATTAAAGGCCTGCTAGCTGAGTATTGGCCTCTTTAAAGTGGATAAAGTCCACCCGTCTGAGGTAAAAGAACAAACACAAGCTCCGTTTTTTTCCTAAGCCGTAGTTTTTGGATCCACTTTGCTCATTAGGGCCTCTGGCGGGGGGAGCGGCGTGTACGGCTGAGGAGTGATGTTTGGTTCTGGATTATGTTAATATCTGTGGTTTTGCCCACTTCTTGTTCACCTCCTTGTGAAAGCTGGAACTCTGAGCCCCCCCAAGCCAGCCGTGGCCAGGGCGGGTATTCTGAGAAGCGCTGATGACAGAAAGGTTTCGTTCCCTCTTTGTGGTTCACAGGGCTGATATCCAGGGCTTTGTCTCCCACCAGCAGCAGGTGATAACCAGAGCGCCGGGGCCACTTCCTATTTTAAGCGGTTTAATTGCTACACAAGACATGCGTGAATGTGTTGGCAGTTTGCGTGTGTGACAGGCATTCAAGGCCTCTGAAGAATACGTCTGAGCCGCCTGATGAAAGGAGGATGACAGCATATGTTTACGTAAAAGCATCAAGGTTGAATCGATTGCACAGATCTTTGCATCTTTTTGCTTACAAAGTGTGTTTCACAGTCAATATCAATCAGTAACTCCACGTTATTTTCTAACACAGCGTGAAATTGATGGTTATAGTGCAATTTTTTGTCCTGCCAATATCATGTTTCCACTTCTAAAAGAAGGCATGCTTTTTTAAGCCTTAAAGACGCTTAATGTGTGGATACTACAGTTCTCAAGATGCAAAAAAATGTTATGAATGCACTTCCTGATGCCTTAGTTTTATCACAGTTTTAAGAAGAGTGTGGCTTAAAATGCATTTCTTTAATACACATATGAACGAGAGGTACATACACAATCTTCTAAGGCAAAAAAACTTCATTGTTTCATTAGTAGGTTTGGAGAAGAAATAAAATGGAATATTTTAGTGTTGGACACATCATGATGTTTTTATTCCATCCAGAAACTTTATACACTGCAATGAACAGCTTCAGACCCACTCTGAATTATCTCAGAGTTTTTATTATCTTTATTATCTCGGCCACTGAATTATGCAGAGCGTTAGAAAAATCAGCAGTTCCCCTTTTAAGAATCAAATTTGTGTTTATTGCAGAATTCATGAAGAAAATGGCATTTCAGGCCACAGACTGAAATGTGGCCAGACTGAATGACAGTTATTAGTCTTACTTTAGCACTGTCCTCTGTTTATCTGACCACAAGACCCTCTTAAAGGCATGGACCTTTACAGCGAATACAGGGGCTGTTAAGAAGTGAAGACTCATACATTAAACTAGAAATGAAGCGTGTTCCTAGAGCATTTTTACAAACAAAAACATTCCTCTGAAACTGGTCAGGTTCAGGAACTGGACTGAAAATGAGAGTCTTTGAAAGTCCTTTAGGAAACCTGGAGAACTGCTCCTCAAGACTACATTAAATATACAAGAAAGTCTGACTCTTTGTAAGCAAAATATGAAGAAATGAGGGGTGGACTTTTGAACAGTACTATACATTTCCATGATCTTTCCTAATCTCTTCCTCACATATCATTCACTCCAGGAGGGAAGTGCAGGGTGGAAACACTGTGAATAAATCTGTGTTCATTTAAGCTGATAACTGTGATATGGAGAGAAAGGCCTGGACTCGAGCCACCAAGCGACGAAGTTTCCTGGTTTAGAGTTGTTCTTGCTCAAAGAGCCTGAAAGAGTTTTATTCCTGGGCAAATATTGTTCCAATTGGGAAAGACAAATCTTCAGACCAGTTTCTAATCAAATACTAATAAACACTGGATGTGTTTTCAGATGTGAAAGCGAATATTTTCCGCATCCTGCCCTCAACCATGGCTGTGTTCATGCTTACAGCAGTGGGCTATGACTGCCTGAAACAATGGGGGTTTCCCGTCTCCCTACACACACACACACACACACACACACACACACACACACACACACACACACACACACAGTTGCACATGCTTGTGTTGTTTTTCCACCGTATCAACTCTTTCACGCTGCAAGGATGCAATGAACCTTATCGGTTTCTGTTGTTATAAGATGCTGGAAAAAAAATCTGAAATCATGTTGCCTTTTCCTGCTCCTGAAAAACAAACTCCCTGGAGGAAGCATGTCTAAATCACAACGTTTCATAAGCGATTACATGCTGTACTGAATTTTATCCAGTCACTTGTTATAATTCATGAGTCCAGGCATCCTCTTTCCTCTTTATAGTCTGGAAGTGTTAGTCAGTCTCAGCACTGACTCTTACACCGCAGTGAAAGCAGCTCTGCTTTAAATGGGCCGGGATATACGTTAAGGCTCTGTGGAGGATTTGCTGGCACACAGAGAATTCCATGTAGGAAAATCCCTTCAGCTGCCAGACAACGCGAAGCTAAAGCTGACAGAGAACAGTATTAATGATTTTAATGAAAACCATCTTGCTATGGATTAGCCGGCCTGAAAGCGGCCTGCAGGAGCAGATGTGTGCATTCAGGGTCTCTGAGTGCTTTGGAGAGCGTAAAGCTGCACTGTTTCACAAGACCTTTGGTTGTTCTCTAAAGGGGAAAGTATAGATCACCGCCCCGAAACATCGGCCAAGGATGCATTCGGGTCAGGTTATGTCATGGCCAGAGATGCCTCACTGGAAACCTAGAGGAGAACATTTCTAATGCAGACACTGACCATCGTACAATACTGTGCACCCCTCATTTCTTTGTATTTTGCTTCCAAAGATCCAGATGTTCTTGTATGTGTAATGTAGTCTTGATGAACAGTTCATCAAGACTACATTAAAGGCTTCCTGAAGGACTTTAAAAGACTCTCTTTTGAAAAGAGTCAAAGACTATTTTTTTTTTCCATCCAGTCCCTGAACCTGACCAGTTTTAGAGGAATGTTTTTTGTTTGTTCAGCCACACAGTGACGTACCTATGAACCATTCAAGCAGAACAAAGTACATCTAACTTAAGGCCTAAACCAGTGAAGAAACAGTTGCAGATGATTCCAGATGATCAGGCGGTGATCAGTATACTGGTGGTGCTGAATGCTGAGTAGTTGCAAGGCCTATATCTAGGTAAATTGTATCTTTAGACACTTTGCAGCCTGTCATAGTAAAATATTTGTTCTATTTAATCTGCTCAGTATGCCAAATATACAAAATATAAAGAAATGAGGAGTGGCTCAAGACTTTTGTACCTTTAGCTTTTCTGAAGCACTTCCTGGTTCTTGATTGATGTTAATTTTCAGAATGATTCGTTAGGTTTGTATGATGCATGCGGTCATTCTGACAGATTGCAGTATGCAACTGGAAGTGTAGAGGGCGATATGGTTATAATTTTGTGACTGTAAGTATAGGCATAGTTAGATTAGTTAATTATTTGAGTAGTTGTTGATCAATCAGTTCTAAAAACAAATCTTCGTTACAAATCCAGAGTGTATTTTTGTGCCTGTCACAATTAGAACATCACCACCTGATTGTCTTGTTTGGGATGATGGCAGTTTCTCAGTTATTCTCAATCAAGCAGATTGCGAACACATTTGCTTTCATAGATCATAGATCTTACAAAAAAAACAACGAATGCTCCAACACCTTTATTCACATTACTGGCATTTAGCAGACGCTTTTATCCAAAGCGACTTCCATTCCCTAACTATAGGGGACAGTCTCCCTGGAGCAACTTGGGGTTAAGGGTCTTGCTCAGGAACCCATGACCTCTTGGTCTGGAGGCAAGAATCCTACACACTAGGCCACAACAACAACAGAACATGAACTGTGTTTGTCATCAGTTGGGAGCTACTAATCAAATAATAGGGTTGAATTCTCATGTTCACTTTCTGTAACCACTTATTCTCACTAGGGCTGCGGGTATCTGGAGCCTGTCCCAGGGCCAATGGGCGCGAGGCAGGGACTCACCCTGGGCGGAGCACCAGCTCACCGCAGGGTGCGCACACATACCATTCGCTCTCACACTCACACCTACAGTCAATTTAGAATCCCCAATTCACCTGACGCGCATGTCTTTGGACTGTGGGAGAAACCGGAGACCCCAGAGGAAACCCACGCCACCATGAGGAGAACATGCAGACTCCACCCACACACAAGGCCAGGACCCAGATTCGAACCCCCAACCCTGGAGGTGTGAGGCAACAGCGCTACAAGTGCATTGGTCAGGCTCGCATTCTGATTTACAGTTGGTGGGACAGTTTAGTGTAGGAGAATGGCAATCTAGACTTTCTGGAGGTTCTAAATACATCATAACTGAATATGAACAGGCGGTCTGACCAGGTTGTGTATTTCAAAGGGTAACCAGCAGCAGCTGTGTGCCAGAACTCTTTACTGAAGGACTTGCTGTAGAGGTGCTGCACGCAAATATGTTCATATGTGTTTTACAAGCTATAGTTTTCTCCCACAGTCCAAAAACATGTTCTTGAGAGGGACTTGAGATGCTAAATTGCTCCAAGTTGTGTGTGTGGGTATATGATGCCCTGTCCAGGGAGCTTCTCTGCCTTTTGCACTACGAATGCTTGTATTGGCTCTAGTACCCCAGTGACCCTGGCTAGGAAAAGTGCATTAGATGATTGAGTGATGGCTCCAGATACAGCAGCTGTAATAGTCACAGTTCACCACAGCTACATATTGACAGCTAGGAGCAGGAGGATCAACTGATTTAACCATTTTAGGTGTGTGCCTTAATAGTTTCAGTGAACAAAAAGGCAGCTAAAATAATTGTCATTCAAGATTGTTAGGCCCAGGTCTTGGTTGTTTTCTGTCCTTCGGTTATTTGCTAAAGTGTCTTAGACAGCCTAGTTTGAATGAGTGTTGACCCTGAGGTGACCTCGGTGTAATTCACTGCAGGTTAGCTCTTTGGTGCTATTTTGGGATTAGTCTGGCTTATCCGTCCCGAACAGCTGGATTTCTCACAGAGCTCTGAATGCTTTGGGCTCTTGCTGTCATGTAAGCTGGTCTCACTTAAGTCCCTGCACTTTTGTCACCATGAAGTATGAGGTAAATGACTCCATCAGCTAAATCCCACAGCAGCTGCGGAGATGACATGTTTTTATCGAGCTTTGTATTTTGGTTATTCCATGATACGCCACACGCAGTGAACCCTGTGGTACCCTGCATTGCACCGCTGTACTTTATTCCTCCTTTGTAATGTGCATTGCTCCTTTTCCATAAATCTTCTGAATGATTCATTCTTTAGTATCTAAATCCCCCACACAGTCACCCCAGACTGTCATCCGCTACTACTGATAAGTACAAGAAGAAACAGGGTGTGTGTGTGTGTGTATGTGTGTGTGTGTTTTTGGGGGGTGGTGCCTGCTGGTTTAAACTGCTTGCCAACTGGTTCCATTCACTGATAATTGGGGAATTTATTCTGGGGCTTATTCAGGCTAATACTCCAGGGTGGTGAGTCACATCTGTGTGTGTGCGTGCGCGTGTGCGTGTGTGTGTTTGTTGGATACAGTACTGAGTAGAAGTCTTGAGCCATCCCTCATTTCTTTATATTTTACTTTGAATCACCTTATTGATGTAAAAATACTTTTTTATGTCTGTCAAACTGTCTTATCTTTTGGCATACTGAATAGATTAAATGAAAGAAATGGAAACAAATGTTCCACTGTACCTAAAGATACAACGTCCATCCACTCAGCAGTTCCATCCACTCAGCATTCAGTACCACCAGTATACTGATCACCGGCTGAAGATATCATCTGCACCAGTTTCTTAACTGGTTCAGTCCTTAAGTTAGTTGGTCTTTGTTTTTACTTGAATGATTCATACGTAGGTCAGTGTGTAGCTTAACAAACAAAAGCATTCCTCTGAAACTGGTCAGATTCTAGGACTGGACTGAAAATGAGAGACTTTGAAAGTCCTTCAGGAAACCTGGAGAACTGCTCCTCAAGACTACGTTAAACATACAAGAAATGTTGGCTCTTTTGTGAGCAAAATATATAGAAATGAGGGATGAACTTTTGAACAGTACAATAC
Organism: Bryconaethiops microstoma; assembly: GCA_037577275.1. Classification (NCBI taxonomy): domain Eukaryota; kingdom Metazoa; phylum Chordata; class Actinopteri; order Characiformes; family Alestidae; genus Bryconaethiops; species Bryconaethiops microstoma. Next base: position 7,335 of record JBBJLS010089498.1, read on the forward strand.
ATTTCCATGATCTTTCCTAATCTCTTCCTCACATTTCATTCACTCCAGGAGGGTAGTGCAGGAAAGAACTGTTCTTGAAGACTACATTAAAAATACAAGAAAGTCTGGATCTTTGCGAGCAAAATAGACTAGTAGTAGTATAAGGTCTGCACAATATTTTTTTTGTTAAGCATAGGTTTATATTCAATAATGTTTGATAAATGTAATCATTAAAATGGCCAATTTGGAACAGCTTGCAAGTCTCTTAATTTGAGACTTGGTATGTGTTTTGGTTTCATGTTCCCTCTCATCTGGATTGTTGGCCAGCACATTCTCAGTTTATTACTCATTTATTTCTTATTCTTATAGAGCATTCAAATACTTAAACATAAATGTATTCAATATTTGCCATTCTAGTTAATCACAATATTGTTTTTTTAATTATTTTGATATACCGATATAGAAGATTTCAATATGCAAATGAGCCCTCTAATCAATCACTATTTCTTCTGTGGTCTCTAGTCATCCTAACCAATCACAGCTCCAGAAGAGCTTCTGTGGGTGTTCTTATGCATGTACTCGAGGTGTTCATGTGATCAAGGGTCTTTGGTCAAAATAAAACAGGCCATTCTATTGATCCACCACTGGGTTTTAATTATAACGCAAACCACATCACCATCACAGTCTGTAATATAATAAGGAATATAATCTCAATAGTATCCTAATAGTGCTGCCCTGAAGATACACCTGCTGTCTTTTCTCCCACCATTGTCTGTCCTCATCACTGGGGTTTATCCTCAGTGTTTGCACAAACAGTTCTTTTCAGATTTTGTGCATTTTTCAGGCAAAACCAGCGGTGTTGAGGGAATTCCACGGCACATCTGTCTTGTCCAGACCAAGCTGTCCAGGTGAAGAGAGAGAGAGAGAGAGACGCGCTCTTGCTTTCCAGCCTTGGATCCAGTTTGCTCATGTCTCGGGCAGCTGAAGAAACAGTCTGAATGAAACTGCCGGAAGCGTCTCTGCTCAGATGATGGGGAAAACACAGTTGCTCCGTTTAATTGCCCACATTTCAGAGCTCTCAGGAGTCTGTGCTCTCATGTTTCTCTGTTTTTTGTAACAAAGCAGTGAGAGAACTGTGAAAGTCATCAGTAAAGGCTGTGTCTCTGACATCTCTGACACCCTATACTTATATACTTTTGTGTGTATGCATATATATATAAATAAATAAATTATATATATATATAATGTACAGATATTTGTGTGTATGTATGTATCTGTATGTAGATACACTAAATGGACAAAAGTATTCGGACACTGGACCATTACTCCAACGGGGACTTGATTGACACTACATTAATTGACACTAAATTCAAATCCGTACACTTTAATATGGAGTTGGTCTCTCTCTGCAGGTATAACAGTTTCCACTCTTCTTGGAAGACTTTTCACAAGATTTTGGAGTTTCTGTGGCAATTTGTTGCCCCTTCATTCTGTAGAGCATTTATGAGGTCAGGCACCGATGTTGCATGAGAAGGCCTGGCTCACAAACTCCATTCCAGTTCATCCCAAAGGTGTTGGATGGGGTTGAGGTCAGGTCCACAAAGTTGGAAGCATGGTGTTGACCAGAATGTCTTGGTCTGCTGACGTGTTAAGATGAAGCCCTTCACTAGAAGTAAGCCGGCCAGCCCAAACCCTAACCCTGAAAAACAGGTCTGTCCCAATACTTTTGTCCATATAGTGTATTTATGTATGTATGCAAATATACATAAGTTATTTACAAAAATTGCTGCAAAGGATGTGGCAAATCTGTGCTGCTGTGACAAAGACAAGCATTATTTTGATTAAACTTGTGTATAAACTTTGGGACGGTTAGCAAGCCTGCTACTTTTTAAACAATAATACTAGTACTAAAGATTTCTTAATATTTTTTAAAAATCTTTCTTCAGCTCTTTCAGTGCTACACTGTATAGTTATATTGCTATATAGTTATAAGCAAGTTAACAGATTTTTGAGCAAACTTGACACTTGACCTTTGAATCAGAATCAGAAAACTTTATTGATCCTGGAGGAAATTGCTTATGTAATGACTGCACAAACACACATAGACAGACAGAAGAGCAATATAAAATATAAAGCCTATATAAATTTTAATGAAAGTCTGTAGAAAAAACCTCAATATGAAATACACAATGCTATATAAAGAAATGCTGGGTATAAACACTATAGATAATTAATTTACAGTTAGTAGACATCAGTAGTGTATAAAGAATATTGATATTTCACATGTAAGACTATTGCATCTCAGATATTGCACATGAAGTGATTTAGCACACATTTTTTTAAAAAATGTCACTTGATACTGCACGAGGACTTTGGTCCTGAATATCAGCATTTTTGTACTGCTTTACATTAGAAGGGATCATTTTCTTAAGTTAAAATCAATTTGTAGAGAAATTCAGTAGTTTATTTAAAAATGAAACTTTTACACACTGCCAGGTATTTAAATTAGGAATTGAAAATAAACTTAACAGGCTCTGTTCTCTAATCAAAAATGATTGTATAAGCTGTTCTCAGCACTTATCACGTACTATCATGTTTCATGGAGTATTCAGTGGACTGTCAGGAGACTCATATGGCATATTTCCATGGATTTGTGTCCTGAGCATCGCCCCCTCTCTTCCCAGCCGTGTGCGTGTGTGCGTGTGTGCGTGCGTGTGTGCGTGTGTGCGTGTGTGTGTGTGTGTGTGTGTGCGCGTGTGTGTGTGTGTGTGTGTGTGTGTGCGTGTGCGTGTGTGTGTCTGTGTGTGTTTTGGGGGGGAAATTTCAGAAAGACAATGCTCTCCCCCGAGTCTGTCTGTCATGCGCCCTCAGCTCTGGTCGGGAAGCGGGATGTTTCATCTCCTTGTTATTTTTGAGGAAGCTTCTTAGGAACGCCAACGTGGACATCTAGAACTGTGGGAAGACTTGCCCCTTCCTGGAAGGAGCATAAAATATTCCAAAAAGTTACCAAACAGCACAATGAGACATTGTCCCAGGACACTTATGTTACATCATCCTATATATATATATATATATATATATATATATATGATCATTACTAGGCTTTACTAGTCTCATCTCTAGTTTATTCAAATAATTTAAAATGCTGACTTCACTGCACATTTTATTCATTAAAAATAGAGAAACAGTTTCGTAATTATTGACACCCTAAAAATGTCTTGATGTTTGATGAGCTCAATCCTATAATGTGAGAAAAAGTAAATGTAAAACAGTGTTGGTTCTTCTTGATAAACATTGTAAAACAGTGTTTGTTCTTCTTGATCGCTTCATGAGAACACAGAACTAACACTGTGTTTGTCTCATCTGATCACAGAACTGGGTTTCAATCAAATTCCCTGTAGTGTGTATCAAACTCCAGGTGCTTATGTTTGTGATTATGTGAAAGAAAAAGCTTGTTTTTTTTTAATGAAGGTTAAAACATTGTAACTCCAATTTGTTACCATCTTCTGTCATACTCCTCACTATGAATAAACATGCATTCCCTTTCAGGCCAGATATCGGGGGGCACACTGGTGGGAGGGGGTCTTGACCATAGTGACGTAGTGTTTTCCCAGGAGGACGCTGCACTCAGCGATTTGTGTTTCCCTCATACAAATCGCTGGGTGGATAAGTGGGGAGGACAGAACGAATGATTTTTAAAATTGTTTTCGGCCTCCATGGAAGGAAGCCCATCTCTGTAGCTTTAATCCTGAAAAACAAACATCACAGCCTGAATTAGAGGTCATCAGTTTGCTTAATGCGGTTTAATAAATTAATATACTGGTTGAATATTTCTAATAAAGGAAACCTGAATCTGCTTCCATGGTTGAATATTTAGTGCACAGTGAGGTGAATGAAATGTAACAGTTGACACCAAGGTATGGCTGTTTACGGAAAGTGGAATTCCAGTTTTATAATGGAAACAGGCGTTTTACTCCAACCTTGGAAACATATGTAGCTGCACTAGCTGTGTACATCCCGCGGCGCTGCAGCAGTGGCTACATAAACCCCGACGCCCTGCTCACCGTGGTGAGCTGTTATTCTTTCCATGTCAGAGCAGCTCTGTTCGGTTCCTCTGAGGGGGGCCTGGTTTTAGGGGGGTCTGCAGTCATGTCAGCTTCAAACCAGCCTCATGTCTTGTTAAAGTGATGTCCATTTCTACGCTTGTGGAAGCACACAAAGGGCAGCAGAGTGATCCCGTTTCATTTCAAATTTCATAAAGTCCTCTCCACGAGGCTGTGATGTGCGTGGAAAGCAGGAGTAGAGTTTCTACAGGAGAGAATGGCTGACAGGCAGTTAAAAAGGCAAATGGAAAGATAAATAAAGGTCAGGAAAAGCATCACGCGCGGCAGTACCTGCCTGTTGTAGCTCTAACCTCTGACCTGTGCACATTCGCCTCTCCTGGCCTCTCCGTCTGTGCCATAAAGACCTGACCTGTTCAGGCTGGCTGTGCATGAAACACAATCTGAATCACTCTGTTCGCCAAAATGTTAGTTCAGGCATGTTATAAATTGCTTGACTGTCATTTGAACTTTTAACAAGTACAGATGGTCCTACATTTAAAGAGACATTCCACCAATTTTTTGGTCTGAAATGTTACATTGTAGAGAGTGTGATTTCTTTTCAAGGAACCAGACATCATGATGTCTACAACACAAATATAGCCATTTTATTTGCTCTCCAAACCTACCAGTAATCCTACACGTCTTCTAAGAGTTTTCATATGAAATGTTGGTGGCAAAACTATAATATGTGTTTTGTTTGGGAGCTCTTTTGTCTCACAACACAGCAAAGATCCACTGTGATTGGATTTTAGGCCAAAAATGAGTTCAGAATTCTGGTATCAAACAGTGCATTCATAACCATTACATGTAACGACTTTATGTCGGAGGATGGCGGGGGTCTTTAGAGGCATTCAACTCTTAAAAGGACACCTGGTTCCGTTCACCACTACTGTAAACACTGCTTGACTTGGGCAGTTTCACCTAACAAACTCTGAATCACTGTTTGTACCTCAACCATTTAAATATACAGACGTTTCGATCAAATAAATCCTTTTTATAAAGCAAAATCAAGGTCTACTTATTGAATGGGTTAAATAGGTAGAAAGAATTCCGTGCCATTCACACAGTGTGCTATTCACATATGACAAATTGACACTGTACACTTATTTACACTTACAGAGATCCAGCTGTCTAGAACCTGGCTTTGATGATAGAAGGAATGCATAAGCCCACCTGAGTAGCTCTCTGAATCCTGCCCCCCCCAGTGGTCTTATGGTTGACTTAGCTTTAACTGTTGTCCTCTGTTTGGTCTTTTGTGTTGTAATTTTTCCAGCAAATCTAGGTAGGTCTAGGCCAGGGAGTCAGTCTCGTAAGCTTTGGACACACACCAGCCTGCACACGGAGGGTCAGCCTATCTGCTGTCTAGACAGTCCATATGAGAAACACACATGTGTGTGTTCGCAACACACACATCCACAGTCCAGCTGCTTTCCAGAGTTGACCTTAAAGGTCAACTGGAGTTAATACTTCATATTGTTAGATTTATTTTTGTTCTGTCTTACTTTTTGGAATCAGTATTCATTAGTTCTTGGAGTCGGAATGTCAAGTATTGGGACGCTTGACTTTAATGACGTTGCATTCAAATACATAGACTTTAAAATGGATTTGGTCCCTCTTTGCAGCTATAACAGCTTCCACTCTTCTTGGAAGGCTTTCCACAAGATTTTGGAGTTTCTGGTGGGAATTTGTGTCCATTCATTCTGTAGAGCATTTATGAGGTCAGACACTGATGTTGGACGAGAAGGTCTGGATGGTGTTGAGCCCAGGGCTGTGTGCAGCCAGTCAAGTTCTTCCACACCGAACTCCTCCAACCATGTCTTTATGGAGCTTGATTTGTGCTCTGGGACACAGTCATGCTGGAATAGAAAAGGTTCTTCCCCAAGCTGTGTCCAAAGTTGGAAGCATGCCATTGTCCAAAATGTCTTGGTATTCTGAAGCATTAAGAGTGTCCTTCACTAGAAGTAATGAGCCTAGACCAAACCCTGAAAAATAGGTCTGTTCCAAACTTTTGTCCATATGATGTACCTGGAATAAAACAGGCCTATGAAGAGCAAAGTCCAGCGGGAGGACCATTTGTCATCCATCATTTCGGGAGTTTACATTTGACAAAGATTTTTAAATTATATTTGGCTTGGCGTAATTTGTTGTATTTTTGCTGTCCAAAAGAGCAGAAAGTTTATCCAGGGCTTGGATTGTGTTCCAAAATATCTCATGTATATGCATAGAAGATGTTCGGGTCATGTGTTCAGAGAGCATCTCCTCTCCTGATGCACTGATCTTGTTGCACCACTCTTACATAAAGATTCAGCACTCAGTACTCTTGGTTCTCACAGATTCCTGAAACTTGAATGTTTCCTTGTATTGTTTTGGATAAAAGCGTCTACCAAATGGATGTAATGTGATGTGTCCATGTTTCTGCTGTCTCAGGCAGGGACAGATGATTTATGAAGTGACTTATCTCACTCTGAGGGTCTTTTGCAGTGACGCCTCTTCAGAATTCAGGACTCCCCTGCTCCCTATTGTTCTGAGGGAGGAGTGAGAAATTACGTGATCAAAAGTGATTATGGCCTCCCATGTTATTTAATCTCCAAACACACACAACTGCCCACACTCACACACACACACACACACACACTCCCTGTTGTTTGCGTTTGGCTTCTCCTGTGGCCGCTGAGCAGAGGACCCATCCAGGACTGTCTCCTGTTGGACCCATAAAAGCTTTATTTGACTGTTGTTAATTTTATTAGCAGTGTGGAATGCAGTGCCATGTTTCCCCTCCTCTCTTAAAACAGGATCCCACCGCTGAGGCCGGAGTGCGCCTGTAATTACACCACTGGTGTGCAATTAGACTAGAGCAGGGCAAAAACGAGCAGCCACTTGCTTAAAGCTGAAGAAAGTAAAAATAACCTTTGTTTTTTTTTATTCTATGAATTCTATGAGAGGATAAAAGAATGCAGAGAAACAAACTGTCTGTGAGCTGCTTGAACTCAGGTCTCACCCATAGGAACATTTCAGCTGATCTGTATTTCCGTAACCAAAAAATTCTGTAATTCTGTAAAAATCTTCTGTAATTTGTAAAATAATCAATTTTTTTGTGAAAAAATAATAATAATATAATGGAAAACCCTTCATTTAAAACAATATTTTGACTTTAAAACCATTTTGTCACATCAACAGAAGTAAACACTGGGCAACTAGAAAACGAGAAAATGGAAGAACACAAAGTATGTGCATTGCAAAAAAAAACCCTTAAAACTGGTATATAAAAAATTCATGTAAAACATGTTGCACTTCCCAAATGAGTTGTAGACATACATGTCAAAAACTGTTTTTTATACTTTCTTGTTTATGATATTTCCATGACATTAAACATTAACGTTTAAATTCATTTGGAATGACATTTATTAATATTATTTAATGAACAAAAAGTTGGATGCTGTCACATCACGGAGCCAAGTGAAGGAGACGCAAACAAATCAGAACATGCAAAACAGGAACAAATTAGGAGATAATGACAGTAGTGTGACGGATTGCGTAAGGGCGGTCCGACACCGGTACACCAAATGCAGGCACTTAAATACTCACAGAACTAAAACAAGAACCAATCAAAACACACAATCACATAAACTAAAACACCCAACAGCTGTGACTGCAAACAAGAATCAACTACCAGAAAACCCAGAACGTGACTTCAAAATAAGAGTTCTATACAAACAGAAAGACCGGCCTCTAATGGCCGCTGACCAGGGACATTTACATTTACATTTACGGCATTTAGCAGGGACATGACGGATGCTCCAATTTAGATGACAGAAGGTGTTTTAATACCTTAATAATTTCATTTCTGGTTTCTAATTCTTGATGGGCAATTCTTAATTTCATTTTTTTTTACAAACAACAAGAAGTTAAATGATAACATTGTGTTTTTTTTTGTTTTTTTTTAAATACCGTATTTACAGTCATGCAGTTCAATTCAGCGTTCTGGTTTTCTGCTAAATCTTTGAAATCTGTAACCCTCTAAAGTGGAGGCATCTACCAGAGTCGTTTTTTCCATGTGTATCTGCACAGTTGCTTTTATATGATTGGAAGGCATGATTTCAGACCTATTAAATGATGACCCAGCACTGCTGTGGTTAACAACTTTCGATCACACCAGAGTGACTCATGACAATGGCACATGGAACTCAATGCCCTGTCCATAAAAGGAAGCATCCTTAAAAGAAAGCATCTTTACCTAAATTATGATGCCAGAACCAAGTAAAGTGGCCCTTATAGTCACACATGACCACACCACACCACTCCACACAATGTGAACAGTGTGAAATTCTTTCTCTGCTTTTAACCCATTCATCAAGTGAAGCAGTGGGTAGCCAGGAAGACAGCACCCGGGGAGCAGTGTGTGGGGAAGGTACCTTGCTCGGGGGTACCTCGGTGGTGCCTCTGGCAGTCCTGAGATTCAAAGCCATGACTTTCTGGTTACAGGGGCAACATAGGCCACCAGCTGCCCATGTTGCATTGGCTGAGCCTTTTTTGGTTTGTTGCTCACATGGTCACCTTTCCACCTAGTGCTGCATAACTGAAGGTTTTAAAATCTCCCTTGCTGGCCTTTGATTATATCTTATATCTGATATTCTATAAGGTCTATGTTAGGAGCTGTTTTAACCTCAAAACCTCAAGACATTCATCACAATACAGTGTTCTCACTACTCATATCTACACTCCAGGAGACTTTACAGGCAGTGTGGACCTACTGTAGTTACACCAAAGTTTCCACACTTGAGGCCTCCCATGTCTCACTGGGTCGCTGAGTCACACATCTGTCTGGCAGGACTGTGGTGCTCGAGTCCAGTTCTGTGGGCTTGGACTCAGTCTTGTTCTGGACTCATTGGAATTTGGACTCAGACTTGTCTTGGTTTTAGCCATTGGTCTCGCCAAATATTCTAGTTGCAGGTTCAGCCGCCTTTAACAAAACAGTACTTTGTCAAGTAACATTGCTGAAGAGAAAACCACTCTGTTGCCCAAATCAACAAATGAAAATCTCCCCCAACAATTCAAAAGCAGTTGCAACAATCAACAAATTCATTGATTAAATGATCTCATTCAGAAAACGTACACTGGTTTATTTTAAAATCCATGTAGGACGGGCATTGACATTGGTCACCAATGATGACCCAATCACTCGACTGCCAGAGCTCATATCTGAGCACTCTTCCACGGTCATGATTTTCGTTTTGGCCACAGATATGATGGCAGCGAAATAAGAGAATTATTGGAATGGCTCTACTGGCCTGATTTGATCCTACAGTGATGTTACACTGCTCTTTTTGATCAATACAAATAATAGTGAAAGATGATAATCTTATCCTAGAAAATAAACTGCATCTCCAGCATGACGTGCACATTATATATTGGCTTAGAGATTCTTTTTTTCTGTCTCTTTCTAACTCTCTCATTTGTACTTGGTCTTGAATCTCTTTGGACTCTGTCTCGACTTGGACTCAAATCTCTTAGGACTCTTTCTTGACTTGGACTCAACTAATCCTGGACTTGGATCTGTCTTGGACTTGACAAGGGTGGCCTTGACTGCAGCTCCACTATTTGGAAGAGGCTTTTGAATGCGCAAATGAAAAAGCCAGAGACCCTGGAGAAGGTCCTAATTCAAAAGAAGAGTAGCATGGAGGATGATGAAAACTCGCAGCAGTTTAACACCTGTTTCTGATTTAGTTTCATCTAGGCTATATTACCTCACTGTTGGCCCCAGTGATAGAAGAGTTCTGTAACAAAAGAACCATTTGAGCTAAACCTACGTGGAAAGGCAGTGCATTGCACCACCCACCTTAAAGAGAAGAACAGGTGATCATACTGCACCCAAAACACCAGGATAGCAATTATGCTCATTATTTCTGGAAGGTTGCTCAGCAACCTTCAAAGACCAGAACACAAAGCAATCAGAATAGACATTAAAAGAAGACCATAGCGTGACTACAAAAGCTAACAAATAATGGCAAAAAGATACTTCAGCAGGGATCACAGGCTGAAAGACAATAGGAAAAACACAATAGGATATCTGTAACAGGATTGAAACGAGTATGGCTAGAGTATGTATTGACTGGTTTGATATGGTCATGATATCCTGTGTTTAAAAGTGATCCCAGATAGGTTTGTCACGATACTGAAATTTCAAACTCGATACCGATACTAAGGATGGTGCTCGATAATCGATACAATTATCGATACTACCGGGGGAGAAAAAGCAAACAAACTTTTTAATAAATAATTTAAATCGTGCTCACGGGACAGTGCGCTGGTTCTCTGCGGAGGAGAGCTTTGTGACTGGCCTTGTTCGACAGGTCCCCCTAAAAAATTTGGTGATGCTAGGTTTTTCCCCGGCCGAGCTACGGGGCAAAATGCTCTGTTTTAGCCAGCTCAGAACTTGGCAGCGCATTTAAAGGCCCTCCGTAGAGGGGAAAAAATGTAAAGGCACACAACACTTTTTTTTGCCCTCCGTAGAGAACAATGGGGGAAGGTGTTGGGCTAATAACTCCGGATCCCTGTGGGATAAGGGGGCACACAAGGGCTCGTTGGAAAGGTCTCACAGAGATCTACTGGCATGTCAAGTTTGGTGTGGCTTGGTGCTCGCCCTGCAGAGCGTCGTGGCTCGGAAAGTCCATGCTCAAGGGACCGACACACCAGTTCTGCGGGGAGAAGAGCTTTGCCACCGGCCACATTTGAAAGGTCTGGGGTAGGGCCTGTGTAAAATTTCACGGCGCTAGGTTGTTCCCCAGCCAAGCTACGGGGCAAAATGCTCCGTGACAGCCGGTTCGGGACTCATTTAAAGGTCCGTGTCACTTTTTTTTCCTCTGTAGAGAGCCAGGGGGAGAGCCTCGGGCCTCCAAAGCCCCAAAGTTCCCCCAAAGCTCCCCCAAAGCTCCCCCTGGCTCTCTACAGAGGAAAAAAAGTGGCACGCACCTTTAAATGAGTCCGGAATCGGCTGTCATGTAAACATTGGGTCCTCCAGGTAGCCGGGGAAGGGGCTACACGCTGCAATGCCTGTTGAAAATTGTAGTCTGCCGGCAATTTCTGTGAACCAGCATATGCAAAACTGGCATTTAAGTATCGATACCAGTGCTAATTGATATCGAACTCAATACTAAGTTTTAGTATCGATTAGTAGCAGAGAATCAAATTTTTTTTACAACATTAATAACAGAATTTAGATAGAAACCGTTTGTAGCAACTGAACCAGATGGTTTTGCACAGCTTGCAGTGGAACCTCATTTTGCCTAGCAGTGCCATGCCAGTAAAGTTTGTTTGTGTTTAGCAGGAAGGCTGTTTTGTGGTGTGTCCTCCTTGGTACACTACTATTTTGCCTGCTACTGTATTTTATGCATTGACCTTCCTGCTTCCCACAGCACTGCCCCTGGATTTATCAGTTCACCACACTATGCAACGTCTAGTGCACAGGTTCTTCAGTCCTCTGTGCCCAGACTTGTATATATTATTATGCACATACATACAGTACTGTTCAAAAGTGTCTGCAAAAATAATATTTAGGCAAGCAGTGTTTTTATTTATTTATTTTTACGTCAATATTACTAAATATACTGACCTAAAACTAAAAAGAATAACAACATTATTCAGTAAATACTGATTTTATGGACAGTATATCAATATGTTCCTTGTGGAAGTCCAGTATTACTTGTAGTTAATGTAGTTACTTGCAGTTAATTCATTATTTTGACTCCATCAGTTTGACTCAGCCAGTCCCTCAATCAGTTTTTCATTAAAGGAAGAACTGAGGATAAGTCTGGAACCGAACCTGTGATTTGTCCTCAGTTCCTACTTTGAAACTACTTTTTACAAACTAAACAAATCTTGATACTATTTACTACTTTCTTATTTGTTTACATGTATTCTAGTGTTAACTTTGCTGGTAGAAAGATACTTTATCACGCGCTGAGAAAAATGGCTTCAAACAGTTTGCACAGGTATTTTTGCTTGATACTGTATATAACATATAGACCATAAATGGGAAAAGTTTAATGTCCTGAGCTCCCCCACCCGGGTCAAGATACTTTAGATAACCAACAACCCCAACTCGCAAACCATGCCCCCCCCCCCGCAGATGCCTAGCCTTCATATGAGGAGTTCTGAGTGGAATCGTCTGCACTAAATCTGTCTGGTTGAAGTGTGACTCTCCATAGGCGGTCCTGGACTTGTCTCAGCCTCTTTCTCATATCATATCATAATATCTTCTGGACTGAAGCCCTCTGGATGGGGCTTCTCTTTCCAAAACACAAGCTGGAAATCCATTAGCGGTTGAGCATGTGTGAGCATTGTGTGTGTGGAGAGTGGGAAATGCATATGAATCTATCCTATTTATCCGTGTGTTTCTCCCTCTCGGGAAGAGACGGAAAGGCAAACATGTCGAGCGCTGAAAACAGCTTTGATGGATCACGGCGTCTCCATCGGAGTGGGAATCTCTCTGCAGTTTTCCCTTTTTAGCTCATAGATTTTCAAACAGGATTTTAACAGAGATCAATTTTAATGATGTGCAGTTTGCTAAACCAAAAGCTAAAATTGAGCTCAAACAATAAAAAAAAGCTTGAATGGCCTGTGTTCCCTCTTGGTGTAATTTTTCACTTTTCTTCATTTGTCCCTACTTTTATTACTTATATGAATGTTTAATGTGGAAAATTATTAGTTTAAGGAGTTTTTCTTTTTTTAATTTTTAAACTTGGGAACTCATAATAATGAGAATGCATCTGCCTACTTTTTCGATTTCCTGGACACTTTCCTTGTAATGTCCACATAAATTAATTTGCCTGGATAATTAATTAATTAATTAGGTCATACATAATTAGTAGTCAACACAGCACAAGTGAACAATACTGTGCAAATGTCTTGAGCTTCAGTTCACCTTGTTGGTGCAAAAATACTATTTTATTCCTGTCAAACTCACTCTTCTTGACATATTGAGTAGATTAAATGAAAGAAATGGGAACAAATGTTTTAATGTGACAGGCTGCAAAGTGCCGAAAGATACGAGGTGGCTAGGTAAAGGTGTTCCAACCACTCAGCATTCAGTATAACCAGTATACTGATCACTGCCTAAATGGTCTTTGTTCTGTTTAAATGATTCATACGTAGGTCACTGTGTGGCTTAACAAACAAAAAACATTCCTCTGAAACTGGTCAGATTGGACTGAAAATGAGAGCCTTCAGGAAGCCTGGAGAATGTTCCGCAAAGCTACATTAAAATGTAAGATAGTCACATAGTACAATACAGGCATTTCACACAGTATTAAAGATTAATTTGTTAGCTTCGTAGAAAACTCCTACTGAAATTTATCTCCAGCAGTAATGCTTGTACCTCGTTGACTTCCCCGTTTTTAGTTTGTATCTGCATTGTTCTTTGTTTTGTTTTTTTTTCTTTCTTTGCACACACTCTAAAAACAATGGCCTCTTTCCAAGTCCATCTGTCCAGCCTCTTTTGAACAACCAGAAAGCAGTGATGCTGTCAGCTCGGCTATAGCCCATATTTGGCCCTGCTGTCGAGCACAGTATGGGTTCGGCTTGGGAATGGCTCGTTTTGTTTGAAATGGACAAACGTATTGGTGCGGCGTGGTTCCTTGTGCCAGTGGAAAAGCGGCATTAGACTGCGACCTTGTCTCTTCGTGCGAAGGCTCTGTGGTCGGGCAGAAGCAGCATGTGATCATTCGCATGCACTTTCTTACTCGCTCTTAAATGACTTTATTACACTACAGTGGTTCAGCCCGGAGGTCACTCTGTAGTAGCGTGACTGATTTTTCTCCTCCTTTCACAGGGCAGCAGTTAGAATGAAGCAGGACTCTTTGGGTTGTGTTTTAATTTAGCCTGAAAGAAACAGTGTAGTACACATGTGAAAAACAGTGTGGGTTGGTTTGTGTGAAAATTAGAGCACTCCACCTACAAACAGCTCTCCAGCAGTATCATAGCCCTCATCCTCAACACAGTCTTTGATAAAGTCTCCCTGTACTGCATTAAAGCCTTCCTCTGCAGGCCTTGTGTGCTGTTTCAGTGTTTAAGTGCCTTGTGCTGTGTGTAAATGAACACCTTTGAGCTGAAGTCAGGCTCTTTCTCTGGGCCTCATGTCTGCTTTTAATTGGAAATGGTGACTATGGGCAAATAGGCCATAAAATGACCCTTCTCCACCAGCCACAAAGAAAAACATCTCTATAAAAGCCCACATTTCTGAAACAGCTCATTTTCTACTAAACAAAAATGCTACAGTCTGATGGTCTGCAAGTACATGTGTGTGGAACCCTGTTAAAAATTACATTTTAATTAAAGTGAGCAAATCTCCCAAGTGGTGACGGGGAACCCTGAAGTGTTCATCAAAGTGCTGGCCCAATCATTGAGAGTTCACAATTCTTGATGGGCCACCTATGGCTGGGAGTCTAAGAAAGCATAATTGAACCCAACCCCCCCAAAATTAGTCAGGGCGATGCTGGCCAATGTTGATGGAACCAAATTGGTAGTTATTGTTCTCTTCCTAGTGTGCTGAGCTGGTTAATAGTGTTATTTTAGTAACAGTTTAAAAATATGTCATAGGTTCAAGTGTCTTGATAGACGCTCATGCTAACCTTCACCCTCGCAGCCTGGTTGACTCATGTGATGGGGAGACCTCGCTAGAGGGTGGGAATTGGGCATGTTTAAATACGGAGGAAAGAGAATCCAGAAAGCATTTTTTCCCATGACAGGTGCAACATGTATTTTGGCAACACTTGCTTAGCAGTAGCTCTACCAAAGTACTGCAACTTTTCTCATTTCTTCATATTTAGCTTCCAAAGAGCCAGACTTTCTTGTATGTAGTCTTGATGAACAGTTCTCCAGCCTTCCTGAAGGACTTTCAAAGACTCCCATTTTCAGTCCAGTCCCTGAATCTGACCAGTTTCAGAGTTTCAGAGTGACCTACGTATGAATCATTCAAAAATATTTGTTCCCATTTCTTTCATTTAATCTATTCTGTGTGTCAAAGTTTTACAGGCACAATTCAAAGTAAACCATAAAGAAATGAGGGACATGTCGATTTT
>JBBJLS010089554.1:0-44030 GCA_037577275.1 Bryconaethiops microstoma
TCTCTCTCTCTCTCTCTCTCTCTCTCTCTCTCTCTCTCTCTCTCTCTCTCTCTCTCTCCCCCTCCCTCCCTCCCTCCGGTGTTCTGGTGTAATTGGAGTGCAGTCACATGAGGACAGCTGCTCCCGAAGTGATGTCGGGTCTCAAGTTTATTTTAGACCTCCTGACTCACTGATCTCTTAAAAGATCCTCTGTGTCAAAACCTGATCCGACAAACACTGACTTGACTCCCAGGCAAAATGATAAACTTGGTATTTAACCATTATTAAATTCTCCTAGTTTTGACTTCTCACCTGGATCCCCGAGGTGTGTGTGTGTGTGTGTGTGTGTGTGTGTGTGTGTGTGTGTGTGTGTGTGTGTGTGTGTGTACATGTGATAGGCTTTGGTATTAGTGAAGGTGTTACAGAAGTCAAGTGCATAATCTCATGTCATCTCCTGTTTTTCTCTGAAGTGGAGAAGGCCAAGCTCAGTACAGCTCTGCACACACTGCAAACACTCTATTAAAGGGGACATATTATGCAAAACTCACTTTAGTTATAATAGGTCTATGGGCTACAAAACATGTTCATGAAGTTATTTGCACAAAATCACTCTCACATAAAGAGATCTCACCAGCTTTATTCTTGACCGTTTCAGTCCCTTTCAAAATGAGCCATTTAAGAGCTCTGTCACTTTTATGCAAATAAGCTGTTGCTGGCCACGCCCCACCCATCCCATTCTAACAAAACGAAACGAACAAGCTAGTTTATACTTAACTGCGATCGAAACACAAAAGTCATTATTTGAAAGTACATACATCTCCCTCATCAGCTGACTTGTCATGGACAGTAGGTATTTGATTCCTGACACCAAAATCTTCCAGTTGATTCACAGAAAATGGATGGATTTTTTTTTTTTCACGCTTGGAGTGTTTATAGGAGCAGTAGAGACCCAAATGGAAAAACGAAAGGATGCAAAAAGTTAGTTTTGCATAATATGTCCCCTTTAATTAAAGTCCAAACAATTTTGAACAATTTATGTTATTCCATTCCTTGTCAGATCATCACACACAATGTAAAGGGTAGCTGCTGTGCTCAAATGATGTGTAAAAATACAAAAGACCACTTTGGCACTTTACATCATCCTCTCATAGCTGGACATTTTGTGATGGCACTCATGGCTCGGCTGCACTCCAGTAAGGACTGTCACCAGCTAGGTTCTGTTTATTTATGGAGCATGTTGAAAGACGACGAACGTGACCAAAGTACTGTATTGAAATTGCCCTTATTATTACCAGCAGTAAACAAAGGACCAGGCTAAAACGTTATGCTTTTTTCATGCTTATGGCTCATTGAAACAAGGAACTCTGCTGAAAGTACAAACTCTACACTTACACTAATCATTAAATGAGAAAGATGCTTTAACAGTTAGTGTTGTGCATACAGAAAAATCTTTTATATTACATTAAAAGACAACTTAATATTTCAAATGGGGAAAAAGTCAGTTGTACAGACTGGATAATTACATCAAAGTTGCGACACCATTGAAGATGATAAGTCCTGAGGGTTAAACCACATGTTTGGCACCGGTGTTTCAGTAGCTCTTAATTGGATTTTTTGCTGCTTGTTAAGTCTTTGAAGTATTCATACATGACCTTGGTGAGAAGCATTTTCAGTTGGTCTGAATCCTCTTTAGATTAACTCGGCTCTCTTAAACTAGGTGTGTTTCAAGCTTCTTAGAACACTTGCGTGAGCCGAGTAGCACTACAGCAAATAATTATTATTTTAGTCAAAAGTGTGGGTAAGATATTCAGAAGCTATTTACCTCTTAGAGTTTTCCTGACTTTAGGATAAACACTGAAGACTTCAAAAATGTATGTATAAACCACAAAAGTGCTAAACATATCAAAATATATATTTTAATATGTAGCTTTCCATTGTTTTGATTCAACCTTTATCACATATACTGAGACCTTGTTGGCTGATTTTTCAAATTTTGGAAGTAAAATCATGTATTAGATATTGAAAGTCAGGTGTATCCAAACATTTGACTCATACTGTACTTTTGAATGAACATAAAAGCTAATGATCGATTTAACCAGAAACAGGTTTTATGAGTTATAGTTAGATCTGTCATATCTGTTAATGTGATGTGTTGTCTTATTTGTCATTAGGATATGAATTTCCACAATCAGCACATTGCAAAATGCTGTAATTTCAGTATATATAAAGGTGAAAACTTAATGCAGAGACACACAACATTCTTCTAGTTATAGTACCCATGTGGCAATACCGCAGATAACTTGATGTTTCACCAAATCAGCGCTTTGATGCGCTTGCAGTTTGTAATGTTTGAATGAGGATGTTCACCCTACGTAGTTTTGAAGTTTTTAAAATCTGACGGCCCAGCCACTGAAAGGAAACCAACTAAACACTTCCATCAGTCTTCTCTTTTTTCCCAAAAGGACACTGTGTCTTTTGTAAATGAACAGTGTGTGACTAGGTTTTAGGAGCAGTAAAGATGCACCACCACCATTTCCTTACTCTCAAAAGCATTTCTGATCTCATGGTGCTGGTGAGAGCCTTGGATGTTCTGGTCTGCACTCCTCACCCTGGCAGCTGGCTGGAGGAGCGATCAGGTAGCACATTAGAACTAGTAAGGTGTCTTAGAAGGGGGGTTAAAAATAAACTGAGCAAAACAAGGAAGCACAACACCACCGACGTGAGATGAAGCGAATGGAACAGGCCGTTTACAGCAGCTCACTCTGCCTGTGTTGTCACTGTATTCTAAGAAATGAAGGAACTGCTTCCTGGGGCCAAAACATTGTGTCCTTGCGTATAGATGCAAGAGGGGTGTTTTGGGGTAGGGTGCTTGCTCTTTGAGTATGTGTCCTGAAATAAAACACAGAATGGAATCCAGTGCACAAGCCTTGCCCTTGAGTGGCACTCCTACTAAAAGAAGCTCCTCTTATCAGCACAGAGCTATGCTCTGACTTTGTGCCTATGTTTCAGACCCCAGCTGTGTTATGTGCATTCTATGGGCATCCTCAAGATTGTTGGCCACATTCCCAAAGGGAGGGAAAGAACAGCGTTTCCGATTATATTACATGGCAGCTTAAACATGCTTGAGTGCTTAGTGCTTTTCAACCAAGGCAGATCACAAATTGTTGTGCATCAGTGGTGGTATGTGGAGGCTTAACCCTGCAAGACTGATAAGAAAGTGCTAGCTAGTTGTAATGAAAATATGAGGCTAAATTGGTAGAAATTATGATTCTTTATGTGTGCGAGGTTTCTAATGATATGTTAACCCTTTGAACACCAGCGGCACAAAGTGCAACAAATGGTAAATAGTCGTCATGCAGTCAAACGACTCCTTATATGGAAGTTCACCTGGTTTTTATTGGTGTTTGAGAGGTCAGACGTCATGCTGAGCTTTGTTTGGTGCTCCTATGTCATATAGAACCGGCAAGCAAAAGCACAGCAAAAGGCAAGCATATAGTACAGCAAACACGTTTTAGACTCTTTTAGACCATTTTTATTTGTTGAAATCAGATATTTACTAATACGTTCTGAATTCTAATGGTTAAGACAGGAATACAGTTTTGTTTTACATCATCAGGTTGTCATTCAGTTGTTATTTTATTTTGTTTCATGAAACACATGGCAAGCCATCTAATGCTCTTGATATGTTCATTCAACAATGGCTTAAGAACAATCTAATGACATTGATTATCTTGTTACTACTGGCCTTCAAATTCCCCAGATTTTAGACTAATGCTATATTTCAGTCACAACTTACAAAGCAAAAGAACTGAATATCACTTGTCCTTGGCCAGGTGTACATATGAGTGCAGGTTCAAAGCAAATTGTGTCTTGATGTGACTGCAACATGTACTCACAGTGTGCCTCTACAAACACTACAGCTTATCAAGGAAACTCCATGTAGCCTCGCATTCCAGCTACATGCTCATAAGGCCCAGAGTTTAAAAGGCTTAGTGAAATACTAGCCTTGTCACAGGCTATTTTCTATCCCATCTTTTCAACAAGATGTTTTTTTAGGCCCTAAAACAAATTTACACTTGATTTTAAAAAGTACAGGAAAAACTGTTGTAAAACTGGCCACTGCAAGTTGCTTAAATACATGTAATTAACCACACATGTTTTGTGTGGCCCACCCTCAAAAACATGAACGAGGGAGAGAACTACATTTTGGCTTTCACCATGCATGCAACCTCTACACTAATGGTCATGCACATGTTTCCTACACAAAGTGGGCAGAACTTGGACCTGAAACTAGACCAAAAGGCTTCACCATGCATCAGGCCCTTGTTGTTTTGAGATGACAGCTATTCTAAGGATTGTTACGAGTTCCCCTTTTTTGTCAGTTTTGGTGTGCTTTTTTTTACTGCAAAGAGTACACATCTAGACCAGAACCCTGTGGTGACCCCCTCCACCAGCTATAAGACCACATATTTTTGAAACAGGCTGTTCAAGGCTATACTGTACCTGTGCTATTTCTCAGTTGTCTGTTGAGAAGTGTTGTTTTTCACATAGTATTTCAGGACTAGGTCTGTGTGTATCTTGAATCAGCGCTGCTTTTTTCTGGACTGTGTTTGTTAGAATTTGGTGGGCCATGCAAGTAAGTTAAAGTTGAGTCTGAGCTTTAGTGGCATTGAGGCCTGGGGAAAATAAATGGCTGACCAGCCTGTGGTAAAACGGAACCCTGTAGTCCAGCATGCCTGTGGCAGGACAACGGTCCTCACACACTGTAATTACCTACTCTCTCTGCCTTCCCTCCCACTTCCTCCCCCTCCCCCCAGCCAAGCACTTTCTCCCCTCCCAGCTTTATTTCTTCCAATTCGGTTCAGTTCAATTTCATTCGATTCCGTCCATCTTTAGCTTCCTGCAGACACTGTCCCAAAGTGGCTTTCCAGAAACATCCGGTCTTTCTAGGCATGATCATGAGAGGACTGGAACCATGTCCGGAAAAACTCCCCAAGAATGTGACAAAGGAGCCCTGTAAGGAACCAAGCCTCAAAAGAGGATAGTTGAATTATACTACAAGTAGAATACATTTACAAATAAGAGTTTGTCTTGTAGATCTTTCCTTTATCTCAAAAATAGATTAAAAATCCTTGCTTGTTTCCATAGAAAATAACCTTTTAATAAATATCCCTTAAAAAACAATGTTTCTTAAAAGTGCTGTTTGTGTTAGATATATACTCTTAAAAGTTAATCACGGTTGCTAAATGGTTCTTGGCATCGAACAGTCCTAGGAAAATATTGTAGTTAAGTAGATATTCTTAAACTTTTAGAATGATCTACACACCTCACCAGCCGTTTTAGGAAACCTATTCATTTATTTTTTTTGCATCCCTCCAAAGATCTGTTTTGGGACCTTTATTTTTAAGAGGTGGACAGGACCTTCTTCTGTCCTTTGTTCTTCCTTTTTCCACACTATCTGTCCCTCTCCTTTTGCCTGTTCCACCTTATTCCCACTCTCCCACTTTGAATATTTCTCTCATCCCACCTCATTTGCTCCCCCTCTGCCCCCCTTCTCTCATCTTTAGGTACATTCTGTACTTTGTCCCTGCAATTTCTTCACAGTCTTTATGTTCTGTCCCCTATCTCCTCCTTCACCTCTTTCCTCTCCTCTACCACTTCCTTCCCACGCTCCTCACCCCGTCCTCTCTCCCTGCACCATCCTCTCCCCACTTTTCACCTCCCCCCCTCTTGCGCCCCTCTCCTCTCTCCTTCTCCCGAACTTTTTCCTCTATTGTTGTAGCCGCGCTCTTATGGTTTGAGGTGAAGAGGTTAAGTATGTGCTGCAGGCATGAAGCGTACCTTAGGTGTAAGTGCATGTTAAATGTGCTTAAATATCACATATGGTGGGGAGTGGGGGTATTTGTGCTTGAACTTTAGCCTAGAAAAGGCAGTTCTGCTAAATCTGGGTGGAAAGTAAAGTACTGTACACCCCAGTCCAGACTGCACAGGACCTACATACAAGACCTTATTAAGAATGGAAAAGGAGAGAAAAGTTATTCATGTAAGTTACTGTACAAAATTGTTTCAGACATATTGATCCATTCATCATGAAATTGTGATGTCGTGTAACAGGTGCCTGGCATTTTCATTTGATAAAATAGGATAAAAATGAACAATGGCTTTGTCTGGGCAGTGATGAAATACATAAGGTTTGTTATACAAGGGGTCTTAAGACAATGTGGCCAAAAATTAAATGTCACCTGTCATCCTGAATTTATAAGTACATTTGAGAACTATATTGGAATTTAAATTCATATTTGTTGATGGAGCATTCAAAACAACAGATGAATAAAGATCTTATTAAAGATAAATTACTGAAACAATAAATATCTTAAAAGATGAAATTCAAAATAAAATAATATAATAATACCAATAGCCCAATCAGCATAATTCGTTTATTCTTTTCATTAACTGTTTCCTTTTGTTATCATTTTGTTTTACTTATTTTAACTTATTTTAAATCTTTATCTTTATCTTCTTCTATATTGATTTTTTTTGCTTACCTTTATTGTGTACGTTTCTTTTACAGTTTTATGCATATTTTATCTCTGTAAAGCACACTGAATGATGTCTATGTCTGATAATGTGTATAAACAGAGTAAGTATTTAAATATAAATACTTACTCAACTTGCCTTGCCTATTACCATAATAACACTGACAGTGATTTAAAAAACGTCATTGTTAGAGGAAGACCTTAATAAGAATGAGACATCCTAAGATTAGCCACAGAACAGAAACAGTCAGCCTTTCATTTTAAACAAATCCTTGAAGCCAATACAAGTTTTCCTCTTAAACCAAGTCAGCCCAAACAAAGATACACATTATTAATATAACAGCAGAACTATTTTGCTTTCTTTTCTAGCCGCTTGGTCCACAGTAGATATACTCATTGGGCTTCAGCTTATTAGTTGGAAAGTGAATATGCTTTTTTGTGTTTTGCACTTTAGCATGACCTCATGCCTAACCTGATTTCTCACTGTAATCTTTTAAAAAAGGGCAACCCTGATCTTAACAATAACAGTAACCTTTACCAAACACACAACAGTTGAAGTTTTGGCACTTTTACTTTTTAAAGTGAATCAGCTTTTTTAGTTATAATAACAATTTACAGCCTGGTTGGCTTTCCTGTCTTATTAGTAGTGTTCATTATTTGGTTAGTGACAGAACAAAGTTTAGTAATTTAGCTGAAAACCGAAAAGCATCTTAGCTCATTAGTTTTCCGTGTTATTCGGAATATGTACATTGTTGGATCTTTATGTTTAATGCTCCTTTCCTTAAAGCCCCTGTTGCTTCAAAGATGGATTTTTAAATGTCATATTCACCTCCCATTGAACCTGCTTCAAACACAACCATGTATGTCACAGATACCCTATCCTCCCTGCATTTACATATGATAGGCCCAAAGACTCGCTCCCACCAAAGACTCACTCTTTTTAAATATTTAAAAAATAGGACAGACCAAAGATCCCACTTTACCCATCACACATTCCTTCTGTTAGTGTGACCCAGTCTCTCCATCTAACTCTCTTCCTTTTGTCTTCAAACATAGCCGTGTGTGTCTCCACCTCGTTTGTTTAGGGTGACCCTTAGGTCATCGCCACAGCACTGACACAGTCCTCAGCTTGGGGGGTCTTGTAGTCGTAAACCAACAGCTATGTGTGCGTACAGCCCGACATAAGCCGTTACGATCAATTCTGCAGAGCAGAACTGAGATGTTTGTAACTGTCTAGGCACATGTCAAACGATGTAACCCACTTTCTTTGTTCTCAACATATCCCTGTGTGTGTGGGGCTCTTATGTGAGTGTTTTGTTCACCTCTGACCCACATTTGTGCCTGCATGGACTACTGCATGGGAAAATTCTAGCAGCTTGTTTATGTCTATGCCTGCGTTGTTTTTGTCGTCTGTGGTTCATGTTTATTGCAGTATTCAGGCTGCTTCTGTTTGCTGTAATCTTTTTTTAGAGTAGTGAAGTGTGTCATATTAAATTAAGGTGTTGCAAGGCTTTACCAGTTCCACATTTTGTGACTAGAAACACAAGACGGACCAAAGTATTGGATTTTGGAGTGCCCATTCATTCTGTAGAGCATTTGTTAGGCCAGGCACTGATGTTGGAAGAGAAGGCCTGGTTCACAATCTCCGTTACAGTTCACACCAAAGGTGTTGGAGGCGGTTGAGGTCAGGGCTCTGTGTGGACCAGTCAAGTCCTTTCACACTGAACTCCTCCAACCACGTCTTTATGGAGCTTGCTTTGTGCACTGGGACACAGTCATGCTGGAATAGAAAAGGTTCTTCCCCAAACTGCGTCCACCAGGTTGGAAGCATGGCATTGTCCAAAATGTCTTGGTATGCTGAAGCATTGAGATTAAGCCCTTCATTGGAAATAAGGGACCTCGGCCAAACCCTGAAAAACAAGTGTGTCCCAATAGTTTTGTGCATATAGTGTATCTCTCAGATTTATTTGTATATCACCATTTCAGGCAAGTACTATGAACCACTTTATTATACTGCTGTTTATTATTGATAGATTACTGATTTTACCGAGATGATTCATTTTTGCCTACTAGATTTTTGCTCAATGACTACAACATTATTGTCCCTAGGGGTGTCTGGATAAGAGGGCATACTGTGCCTTCAAAAAGGTCTCCATCTCAAATGTATGTTTTTGTTCACTGTAAACACATTTCCTAAACTTTGAGGAGGCATTTCTGTTTTAACAGCTACCAAAATGTCTTTAAAATGATCAAAAAAGCATTCAGGTTGTGCCCAAATGTCTGACTGGCAACTAATCGTCTACAGTGGTTTGCAAAGGACACATACGACACTGTTCACACTTTTCCGTGCCCAGAAGATTTAGTGGGGCTTCTGTAAAAATCAACATGGAGCGAAAAGGAGCGTAAATATAAGCATAACTTCATGAAAAGCAAAGTTTTTTACAGATCCTTTAAAGCACGTTTCATTAAATGTAGCTCAGGAACCTCTCTTTACAGAAAATTCAACATCAGCCACTACAGATCTTTACAATCAAGACCACGTGAGTTTGTTTGAATTACTGCAAGGGTAGAGGAATTCATTCATCTCCTCCAGCCAAAAGAGTATTTCAGAGCTTGACAGGCATTTAATAGCTTTAGTTCTGCGGAGTGAAGGTTCTCTATTCATAATGTGGGTCAACACCAGTCAGTGGAACTTGAGCAATAAATCTCTCAAAAGAAACATTTGTACTGCAGGAACTCCCCAAAAAGGCTTGTTAGTGGTCTTACTATAGTGAACTGCTCAACTTAGAAAAGGTTATTCTTAGCATTTTAGTATATTATATAAATTGTTAACAGTGTAATTGCATAGTTGCATATTGAATGGCACTTACATTCTCTCTACATTCATTCTTTATCATCTGGTTTGAGTCTGCACTTCAGACTCTGTTCCATTTATTTTGATGTCAAAAAAGTACAAATCAGGGGAAAAAAAGATTT
Source organism: Bryconaethiops microstoma (assembly GCA_037577275.1). NCBI lineage: Eukaryota > Metazoa > Chordata > Actinopteri > Characiformes > Alestidae > Bryconaethiops > Bryconaethiops microstoma. Next base: position 9,492 of record JBBJLS010089554.1, read on the forward strand.
TTTTCACTTTGTAAAACAAGACTGCACATACAACATTAACTCTATCACATTTAACTCTCCTTTTTGGGACTCCCATTTGATATTGTCTAAGAGATGTTAACTGTCTAAGGCAATTTTCCACAGCTTTGGTCCCAAAGGCCTTACTGCCCCTGTTCTCAAAACACCTGATAATTAGCTCATTTACAAAAGCTCACAGAGAAAAGACACTAAAATATGTAGGTCAGAAGGGCTCCAGGATCATATTTGGGAATGACTGATCTAAGAGTTTGCTTCATAGTCTTGTTTTGCGTCTTGGTTTTGTTACTGAAACAAAAGAAAATTGCACACTTAAACCTGTATGTAAATGTAATTTTAATAAACTCTCAATTTAACTAGCTCTGTGATTAAATTCTTATATTTAAATAGTATAGAAAAGTCACAACAAAAACTTTAAAAATTATTATTTTGTACTTTTGTACTCTGAAATCTGTTACCAAATCTCCTTCTTTCTTCCCTATCTGTCAAGACAAAACCAGGTTCTCCCCGACTAGACAGTCAGATGAAGAAGCGTAAAGCCCCTGCTCCACCTCCAACCCCAGCTCCCAGAACCCCTGAGCCATCGCTCGCCGTCCCTGCTGCTGTAGTCCATGTTCCAGCCCCGGCTGCCTGCACGACCTCCGTATCCGCCCAGGTTCTCAGCACCACGGCACTAACTGATGACTCTCTGTCTGACCTGAGCCACAGTATTGAGGACTCTGAACCTGCTGGCTCTGTCTGCAGCAGCTCTAGCAGCAATGTTGCCGTTGAATCAACCACCAGCAGTCTGGCTGAGGAGCCCATAGCCGAACCTGCCAGCCAGAGACCGGCGAGCTCATCACCAGAACCGGAGCCAGAACCAGAACCAAATCCTACTCCAACTCCCAGAAACACTGTTAAACCAGAGCCAGGCCCGAGTACCACACTGGAGGAAACTGAGTCAGCCCTGGAGCTTAAAATGGAGGAAATGGAGACCCGCCACAGTGGAATAGGTGTGTACTTAGATATATTCTTCAGTTATCCTGAAACATTTCAAATGTTTTAGTATTTATTATGGGTTATTGCTTGTGTTCTCTCAGCAGGGCTTCAGTAATTTATCAAACCTGCCAGTCTTACCAGTGTAGAGTAGCTCTGTAATTAGCTGGGAATGGTGCAATGCAATCAAGGCAAATGACTTGGTGCATAACAGCAACAGCAGAACAATATCTGTGCATATATACTCACTTTGCACTTTATTACAAACCATGCCTTTAGCTCCGTCTTGCTGAGATACAGCTAGAGACTACTAGTTTTGATTAAGTTTATGTTGGTCTTCCTGTAGTCCTTCAGTTTCTGACCACAGGGCAACTTTTGGTTAGCCATATTGTGTGACTGACACACTGATATAAACATAGTGGCTAGTGAGATGAAGTGTAAGGTTTTTAATACTGATTGTATATTAGGGAGTGATAAATACTGTGACAATGATAGGAGAAGCAAAGAACTAGTACAGGGTCCTCGGGTTACGACAGTCTTGACTTCTCGACAATGTTTCGAGTTTACGACGCTCACTCCCATAACTTTGCACGCAGCTGAAAAATATGCGATACGGGGAATAAGCAGTATACACAGAATACACAGTAACATGGCGTATGAGTGAGGGAGTTGGCATCCCCCAGTACGCTTACCTGCGCCATTCTGGACTGTTAAAACCGCAAGTGTTTTAACCCTCATTTTTTATTATTTTTTCTGTTACTACAGTACAGTATATGTCCTTTTCCTTTTTCTGTGGCTTAGTTGTGATTCATGATCTAAATTATGATTTTACAGCTGTGTTAGGATCGGTAAGTGACTTAGGCTAGGGTGTCTTTTGACTTGCACCAAAATTCGGGTTTCAATGTCATAGGAATGGGTCTGTGTCGTAAATTGAGGACCCCCTGTAATTAATTACAATATTTCATTTGTTTTTTGTCCCGGATACACAGACGTCCATTTTGATTCTTTTATTTATAAACACAAAATAACAGGCACGAGGGCCAGAAAGCAAACTCAACTTCTCTAAACGTAAGGAGCCTAGAGAACACACACACAAAGCAAGGCTGATGGTTGACCGACACCAAACAGTGAATCACCGACCCCTTAAATACAAAGAACACAAAATCCCACAACCAATAACCCAACACAAACTCTTAACTCCAAAAAACACCAGGCTGTGACTCATAAACACAAAAACCCATCACCACTTCAGAATAAGAGTTCCCCAACTTAAACTTAAACTCTGGCGGCCTCTAGCGGCCACTGACGGGACATGACAAGTCTAGTAGACAGTAGTTGACAGTAATGACAGATCTGCACATCCAACAAGTGGCAATGGAAATTTTTGGGATTGAGAGTAGTTATGTTTACAGTATTTTAAGAACTAGTAGTTAAGCACAGAATTGTAGTTCAGCTGTTCATGTGTGGGCTCTGTAACTGACTGGACAGCACTATGAATAAAGCAATTAACCACAGGCAAGGACACCACTGATTCTTATGTCGCTGCTCCCATTGGTACATTCTCTCTTATCAATCTGTTATCAGCATTTAAATATGTGTTTATCATATTTTGATACTAGTAAAACTAAGAGAATCTATGCAGTCCTATTGTGTACCTGGACTTTTCACCTCCCAAAAACAGGTCCAATTTTGTTGCCTGTTTCAGCGGCTCTAACATGCAATTTTATTGCTAAATTCGGGTTTGGAGTGTGTACATCCAATGAAGTAACGATGGTTTGAGTAACTGGAATTTCTGGTTTTCACTTTTAGTTCATGGACCCTTTATCTCTCTTTGCACCTGTGATGACTTGTATCACACTAAATTCACTCTCATTCTGATTAACACTTCTGTTTACAGATACCTGCAGATGTGCAAGGGAAACAATGCTCAGTTCAGTGCTGAGCAGCTTTCCACTTCACCTGGCCGGTTTGCACTGATAAACCTGAGAGTTATGGACCATATTTTAGGACAAAACCAAACTGAAGTCTTAACTCTGCGAACTAACACTGTGCTTGTAAGAATTTCTTCCCAAAGCTTCTGTGAAAATCTTTGGTTCCCAGCTCATGAGATTCGTTCAGCCTGCAATAAGGGACGTTATTGAGGAAGACTCCATTTTATCTTTGCTCCTGATGTTCAGCTGCACCTTCATTGGTGGACCCAGTCTGTTCCAGAGCAGAATTATAACCTTAGCAGGTTTTAGCCTGTCCTCACAATGAGGGAGAGGAAAAGAGAGAGAGAGGGGGAGAGAGAGAGAGGTCAGCCAAAAGACAACATTGTGCAACTAATAGCATTGGCACTGGTGCAGAAACACCACCCAAAAAACACCCTTGGCCCAACTTTTAATGGGCAACCATACAATTCCTCAGGCATACAGGCAATAATATAGAAGTGTTACATCAGCCTTGGGCTGAAGTACAGTTTGCTGTTGACGCACGTTAAAAAAAATAGACAAATAAAATATCTGTAAAAAAATCTTTGTACCTGGTATATGAAAAGCTAAAAGCATGCAGCCAGCCCGATTGGTAGCATCATTGGCACCTAAAAGCAAGAAGGCACTTTTTCAGGACTAAATAAGCTTTTGCTAAAAGCTTACCCAGCACTGGCCTCAGCCAGTGTCCACTAGCTATCAGAGCGGAAAGCAAATGGAAGGGAAAAAGTGAGGCATTATATCGATCTCTCCTCCTTCAATGTCTCTTCAGTAGCCGGTGAAGGTGCACAAGATTTATTTTGGCTCCAGAAAGAGATATTGGTGCTTGGAGTGCATTAAATCATACTTAACATTGACTCAGATTAAAAGCTTGCAACATCTTTCTATAAGAGCTGATTCACACATACTGCACTGTCAGAAAAAGAAAAAAAATGGTCTCTTCAGTACAACGACACAAATGTACCCTCAAAGGTACAACATAGTCATTAAAGTCTTCAGTTGGCTTTAAAGCTACACTACATTCACTTCTCTAAGCAAAAGGGAAATGTTTGTACCTTCTTAAGCAACTAATTAAGAGAGAAAAAGGAAAGTAAAAGCCTGAAGTCAAGATCTTCTAGATGGAGTCAATGCAACCTAAAATGTATAACTGCCAAAATACATAGTATCATCATCTTCCTTAACTAAAGATACTGAAGACATTCCCTTGAGGGTACCACCACAGTGCCAGTATTTGTATACTGAAAGGTATCATTTTTCTGACAGTGTACTTCTGCATGACATGAGCAAAGTTGTGGTATGACTGCAACAACTTTCACATATAAAATGTAGTGTTACAGCTGGCAGGTTTACAGACATCATTTAGTCAGAATAATTATGTTTGCCCAAAAAATATCAGTTTTTATTTTTCTGGCTTGTGAATGTGCAAATTCTGAGACAGTATGGTTGAAAAGGCTCAAGACTAACTTCGCTCTTCCCTCTCTGTTCTTTTCTGTTTACATTTTCCATCCAGTTAAATCAAGGTTCCCACATACACTGGAAATTTATAGATGTTTTAATGATGGAAAAGGCCAGAAAAATAAGAAAAATTTAGCAAATGTCCTTAAAAAAGTCATTAAGCCTCCAGGATTTCATATTTAACATATTTTAGCTTCTAATGACTGGTTTGAGTGCCCGAACTTTAGAAGAACTTGTGATCGAATGATTGCATAAGGAATGTTTGTTTGTGTGTGTGTGCGCGTGCGTGTGTGTTTTGTTTGTGTGTGTGTGTGTGTGTGTATGTGTGCACGCATGTGTGTCATAACCCCAGCACTGGTTTTACTCTTGCAAAACTGTGCCGTGATTCACCTCTGCCTTTAGGGTTTACTTTCACATTAAGTCAAAACTATAGATTATTGTATTATGAAACCTCTGCATACACTCGTGGTCAGACACGCCAAACAAAACCCCATCATATCAGAAAGCTTCTTTGGTTTGGGGTTTTGTTGTTGGCTAATTTTTAGAGTGAACATCACAACCCTTGACACTGTTAACTTAAGGGTTCTGTAGTTGGAACAAAGTCAGTCAACCAAGACCTTGTTTGTTGTTTGGAGCTCAGAGGTTACTGTTGCTTACAAACCTTTTGAATTAATCCAAAAAACAAAATTTCTCAACCTGCTGAAACCAGATCCAGCTCTTTATTGTGGTGACACAGACTTGTGGATGTGGTTTATTACTCACTATGAGATACAAAAATGAATGAAAACTTCACTCTACAAGTAGCTATTTAGACAACTCCAGGGTTGGCGTTCACAAAGCCACCATGAGGGGCACTTGTCTTGGGTCAGATCTCTGTCTTTGCAATGGTCATTTTCACAAAAAACTGACTAGACCAACAGTTTCTTCACTCTGATTCAGCACGTTCAGAGGTAATTGTAAAAATAGACCCTGTTGTCTAAAAAGGCTGCCCACGGTGTTTAGCTACACAGTGAGGTTTTGTTCAGTTTTGTATCTCAGTTTTTTGTTGTTTTTTTTTTTGTTTTTTTTTACTAAACCCCATTAACAATTATGTGGCTCCTTAATAAAGAGCTGGATGTGGCTCAAGCTGAGAGAAGTTTTAAGGTGTTTTGGAAAATTTGAGTGACTATTGGCTTGTTTATTGGCAACATTAGCCTTGTCGTTCCAGTTCTAACTGAAAGAGCAGCATCATTGTTCTTCTGGAAGCGGCAGGGTGAGAATGTGAGACAGAAGTAGTTAGTAACAGAAATCCTAGATGCTGTGTTGGGCTGAGAGCTGCTGACAGTGGGGCTCTTGTAACACAAACAGTAAATTGAGTCGAAATCAGCTTGTAGAAGCATCTTCAGGCATCTCTGTCTTCTTTGTGTGGATTAGTATTCAAAATATCATATAATATTAACAACAAACAACTAGAGCTTTTTATTGAACATGAGTGTTACAGATGATTACAGGCCAACTAGAGCTTTAAACCTGTCTAGAGCTTTAAACCTGATTAGAGCGTTACACCTGACTAAAGCTTTAAACTTGACCAGAGAGTTACACCCGATTAGAGAGTTACACCCAACTAGAACTTTAAACTTGATATAGAGCGTTACCCTCAACTAGAGCTTGAAACCTGACTATAGCATTTAAACCTAGACTAGTGCTTTAAACCTAAAATAAAACCCACTGAATATTAATGCAATGCAATTATACATGGAATGCATACGATCAAATAAAACACAGCACAAAGAGAATTTTAGTGTGTATCAAGGAGGTCATAGCTAGTTAAATGCTGAAGTGAAGAGAAATATTTTTAGAAATATTTATAGCGTCCCTTATATTTATATCTATAGGTAGTGTGTCCCACTGCTTTTGAGGGCTTGGTATATAAGGAGAGGGACCTTAAAATCAATTATATGTTACTGGAAGTTAGAGTAGCTACAGATTTCCCCACATTTTGTTTTAAACTATTAAAGCTAATTTATCAGTCACTGACTGGTGATGAAAGGTGTAGAGGGTTGCTGACAAATTGTTTAGCAATTTGGGTTACATTTTGTATTTATACACCGGTAAGGTAGTGGCCAGTCCAGCAACTATGGCAAGTTTGCATGCAGATGCATTCCTTGGCCCCTTGTTGCAGACCTTATCTGCAGTTTGCTGACATCAGAGAAATCCTTCCTCTTAATCTGTCTGTACTCGGAACTCATACACACGGCCTCTCTGCTCCCGTTTCCGAGTCACCGGTTCGCAGCCTGTCCAGCGAGCGTGAGCCGGCACACATCCTCCCGCCAGCCATGCTAAATGATCGCCACACTCCGTTCTGCTGAATAAGCACTGCCGAGCATTGCCACATGTGCGCTCGCGATTCTAAACACCATCACCCCTTTCCCCACTCCCCATCTCTGAAACCTCAGACCAGCTGCTTTCTGCTTTCACAAGCTATTTGTTGTGGTTAAAAACCTTTTTCTACACTCTGTGGTTAAGGAAACAAAAAAGAATTAATATAAATCCCCGATACATTTACTAGCCACTACCTCATCAAGACTTCTTTCTGGTGTAGAGTTAGACCGCAGTCCATCTGTTAACACACAGTTTGCATTAGTCATCCTCCAGCTGTTCATCAATGGTGAGTTTACTGCTCTTGACTGACTATTTTTTGAGTGTTGGACCAATCGTTGCCTTTTCCCCTTATCGTTTTTCCTGGGACCAGATAAGAAGCAATAATCTTTTCAGCAGTTTCCCGTTAGCTACAAGCATCAATCTTTGGCTCGTGGGAGTCACAACTCACAACATTAAGCAGCTGCCAAGTTACATGAAATAAACTTGAAAAATGGTGGAGAAGCAACAAGCCAAGCTGTGTGCTGGTTATTTTTATTTAGTTAGCATCTCTGTAAATAAGCCTTTCCATTCCATGGTCTACTCTTGCAAATGAAGCAAGTCATATTAGAATAAATGATGGCTAATTGTAAATTAGGACTTATTGTGTATAGTGGCGAGAGGGCCTGAAATTTATACCCAAGGCATCATGCAGCTCTCAGCAAAGCTGGCTGTGCTGCCTTTTATTCAACCATATAACCGCCTTTATTTATTCATTGGTGGGTTGTGAATTATTGAACGAGTACTGATGCTGTTTTCTGCCACAGCCAATCACAATAACTGTATTATTGACTTCTGTAGGGTCTGGGCGTAACATGCCACTCAAACCCAGGAGGAGTCCTTTACGGGAGTTGAAGGAGCTGATTGCCTCCTCTCCCCCTTCCAGCCCTCCCCCTCCCTCTGGACAGGACCTTCAGCAATCCTCCCCGGACATCCACATAGAGACAGCTCCTCATTGTAGGTCCAAGCCCCTCGATTCCAGCCTTGAACTTTCTCCACAGCCCTTTCTCTGTCTTTCTTCATCATTTGCTTGTCTGTTACTTATACATTCTTTTTTCAGCTTCACCACCTGCTTCCCCCTTCATCTTTCTTCTTTTTCCTAGCAGGACCTCTTCAGAAGTGGCAGCTGAGCTCTCTCTCTCTCTCTCTCCCTCCCTCCCTCATATAGTCACACATCAAACTTCTCAGCATGAAAGAAAACAGGCTGTCTTAAAATTCTATTTTTAATAGTTTCATATGAATCAGATTTTTACAAGTTTGATCTAAATCAGATTTGTTGGTGGATTACACAGATTTTACAAATCAGATTTTTTGCTATTCAGGTGTTATGTGGTTTAAAATGAACACTGTGTGTGTAACCTGTGTCTCCCCTGCCCCTTGACATAATACAGTGCATTTTAGTCCATGCACCATGGTAATCATGTTGCTAGGCAGTGTGCTTACAGCTATAGCAACTAATGTAGGAAACAAAATCAGCGCAGTGCTTCAACACGCCGCTGATTTCATAAACTGACCGAAAGTGTCTGCAGGTCTTATTCAACAGCAGCTCAACTTGATCATTGATTCAGAGTATACATTCTCTAGCCTCTGTTTTTGACTGTGAAAGATGTCCCAGGCTTTGACTACTCTGCTATCATGTGTGTTTGTGGGTTCAGTCGTGTTTCGTCATGTGGCTGAGTTCGTGCTGTAGTTCTGTCAAGGCTAAACTGTCACTCTTTGCCCTTGAGCAGCAAGTCCGCCAGTGGGTGAAGCTGTTCTCACCACTCGCTGCCTTTTCAGACGCGCAACACACACACAGCAAATTCCAGCACGCTGCTTTCTAGAGTGTGTTCTGGCACGTTGTGATGAGACATTGTCTCAATGATGTGACAGTCGACCATTTTGCCAGTCAGATTGCATTGCTTGGCATGTTATCAGGCGAAAAAGTTGTTTGAAGTGGTTTTCCTTTTGGACGCTGTTTTAGAGAATGGAAAATGTTGTATGCCTGTATACACTTTTTGTAGCTGCACCTTTCTGATGTTCAGTTAGAGACTGTAACTGCTCTGTTTCCATGTGCAATCTGTGTCTTCCAGTCCCTTAGTTCCTGACCACAAAACTGCTCTCGGCTGGATATTTTTGAGTGATGGACCAATCACAGCCTAGAAATGACAAAACTCCAGCTGTGGCTGATACACTCATACATGCAGCACACATGCTACTTTACCACATGATTGTATCCAGACTGCATTATAATTTTAATCATGACATGGACGCAGGTAGATGCAATGTTAGGTTGACCAAGGACTGTTGGAACATGGTGTGCTTGCCTCTACATTGTCAGTGCTACTACTGCATTGATTTGGGTCCTGGGTCTAGCACCCAAATTTACCTCAACAGTTTAAAACTGGCAAATGATGAACGGAGGAGACCCATTTTATTGTGTAAAACTGCTTTTGTTGCGATCTTTGTCTCTTTTTATTTTTCACCTTATTCATACCCTCTGTCTTTCTCTGCAGTCTATTGCTGTGCGCCCATGTTGATGCACTCTGGACGCCGATGAATGGACGGCCAGGCATCTCTCACTCCTCTCACCCTCCTTCATCCTTCTCCTCCTTCCTGCTCCTTCTTCATCTGCTCACGGCCTCTCCTCTCTCCCCTGTTCTTCAGAGCTGCTTTTTGTCTCTTCACCTATTATGCTTTCATCTTTTCCTTCTTCCCTCTGTTCAAGACGTTTTTATAAGTGCCTAAAAATAGAACTTTTCAAATAAGCATTTTTGTACTGTGACTTCTCAGCTTGAGAACGCCGCTCTAGAGCAGATGGCCTTTGCCAGTCATCATTGGGACTTGATCGTGGAGAAGTTTTCATGAACTGTGCATTGCTGATTTGATGAGTTGTGGAACAGTGAGTTGTGGGACAGGGATTTCCATGTGGATTGTTAGGTAGACTGTAAAGAAAGTCATTGCATGCTATCTGTAAATGCTCGTCATTGCTTAACATGTGACAAACTTAGCTTTTTACATGAAATTGTGACATTTCCTAATTCAGGGAAACACAGCTCTGGTCCTGTAAGGCTTATGCCATCACATTTTGTTGATTTCCCTACTTTAACACTCCAGTATCACCTGGTAGTTAACTGATGAGTAAAATCAAAAAGAAGTTGAGTTAGAGCTGGAAATCCCCAAACGGTGCTGGACTTTGACCCTTCAGGACCAGAGTTGGGCATCCCAGTCTAATCTGTGGAACTCTGTGTGAGACATACAGCGTCAGTCATATACATCACGTTTCTACAGTATATGAATAGTAATTGGTGATCTCTTCCGTGTTCGTCTTCATATTTAGCTTTTTATGTAAGCAAGAGTGAAGTGTAAAATGTTTTCTTTTTACATGATTTCTGTAAGTTCAGTTCGTCACTTTCAATCACCATTGTCGACTTAAATCAAGAACTGCAACTAGCTGAATAGCTAAATATTGTTAAACAGGTTCAAAGTCGTTCTGACAAGTGTTGTGTTGCTTTCATCAACAGGACAAATACCTGTTTGTTGTGCCGTACCTTTATTAAATGACTTACATCCGCTCACCTCAGCTCTCGAGCGCCACTTTTTATGACTTGCAACTGGTTTTTCCCGACAAGCTTGTCAAATGTTGTCATCCTATCTCTTAACACATCACATAAACATTGGGTTCAAGTCCAAGCCATCAAATGATCATCTCCATGAAGTTGTTGGCAATGTCTGTAACACAGTAAGCACTCACCCAGCTTGAGGTAAAGTCCCTTGCTGAAACATTACAGGGGAGGACAATACTACCAGCTAAACTCAAATACCTAACAGCTTGATGTATAGGTAAATTCTCCAGCTTATTAACCACCACAGCTTCTAAATGCAAAGTCTAGCTCTCTGTTTGTTATCCGTTCAGAACTAAATCGTGTCACAAAGGGCTCGGGGAACGAGACGCAGATGCAGGTTTCCATTTGACTTAGATTGACTTTTATTTATAAACAAGAACACAAAGAAGGCTCACGGGTCAAAACATAAAGCAAACAAAACCAACCGGAGCCCAAACACAAACTCTCGGTCGCTGTGAGGGTAAATACAAACAGGAGTCAAACTAGAACCAAGAAGTAATCACAAACACTTAAACCGAAACTCTAAACAGCTGTGACTCAATACATGAACCCAGCCTCCGTGAACCGATACAATTTCAAAATAAAAGTACAACATCTAACAATGGCGGCCTCCAGCGGCCGCTGACCGGGGATGTGACAAATAGAAGAATGATTAAAATCATTGACGGTTAACAGCTTCAGATCGCTTCAAACAGGTATTTGGTAGACTTCTCAAATGGGGACTGGTTGAAAAAGAAAAAGAACATACCTTTTAAAGCCTACCATTTTCATGTCTATACAGTTTATATATACAAATTTAGCTGAAAAAAACAGTTTATTGCTTTTGTGATGTCATAAAAAACAAAACATTTAAATATGAATGAATGTCGCTGTCTATACAGCAACATTTATGAGGTTTTTTTTTTTTCTTTTTTCAAAAGAAACTGTAGGCTGTAGACTTCTAACATTCTTCCAGAATTAAAGCTAAAGGTGGGAAATAGGACTGTCACAATGTCTTTATTCTAATTATTCAACTGTAAAAAAGTTACAGATTAAAATGTACGTTCTTAATAAATCAACTTAATAATTACTTTCCAATGTGACTGAGAAACAGAGTGCCTGTGGATCGCTATAAACCCATGTACTGTGTAAAGATTCTCTCCGAAATCGCAAGCTGTTGGCACTCAAATCGCTTTAGTTTCACTGAAAGGAAGGAAAAGAGCTCATTACACAAATGTTTGCAGTTACTGATTTCATTTATATGATGGGAAATTTGTTTGCTCTAATAAACTATGCATATTTCTCAATTGCTCTGCTAAATAATCACTTGATTACTCAATTGCTAATTATTCAATAATGACAGCCCAAATGGGATATTTTTGTTGCCCAAACACCTTACCATATGGTAAACAGCATTAAGCAGTTTCTATGATAAACTCGAAGTTAAGCTGAACTAATATTAAAAGAATAATAAATCATTGCAAAATCAGTCACTGCATGATACAAATGATATGCACATGCTCAGTGGACAATTTTATAGGTAGCAAAAATTGTTTGAACACCCCCGGAGACCTGTGATCAAATGAGGCTTCATATGAAGCAATAAGGCACACTCTCCACAACAGTTAACCAACACTTGAAATTGACTCGATATTATTTGTTATGTCAAATATGCAGCTAATGATTCTGTCTATGAACTCTAATTGAAGTAAACCTTTCACCTCCCCAACCAGAAAAGAAGTATTTCACTTTCGCTCAAATCAGACACAGATGAATGATATGGGACACACATGCCAGGTGGCATACATCTGTTTAGCCACATCACTAACTGATTTGATTGCAAGGTTAGAACCAAATCAATAGCTGAAGCAAGTCCCAAAAGGTTTTTACACCTTGCATCAAGTGGAACATGAAGGAGTGGGCACAGCCTCAAAGTAAAACTTTCCAACACTGTCAGACCTAACCAGGAGATAAAGACTTGCCATTTCGATGCCATTCTGTCTCACCCTAGTTCTGTATGGCCCTTATGAACTTTTTCACAGGGTTAAATATATTTTCATCAAAATGATCCATAGAGGTCCCCCCAGGGGACAGCGAGAGCAGTGGTATACCTTGGTACCACCACCCACAACACCCCTCTGAGGCCATGGCGCAAACCCCATGGGTTCTCCCAGGCTAAGGACCCCTGGTGTTGATTACTGGGGTGATGAGATAATAGTTATAATGTGGTATGTGTTAATACTCTGCGTCATAAGGGCCATTTATTTATTTTGAGATTAATGAGGCCTATTAGAAGCTTAACTAATTGATGAATCGCATTTATATTTATGACCTCTTTATGAGCAATAGCTGGGGATTAAGGTCTATGCAGCTTGCATAGTTTTCATATAAGCAGGACCTGGCACTGTGGCTATAGTAATTTAAATATGTAAAGCACACAGTCATTGTAAGGCAGGGAGGCCTGTCACATTAGTCAAGTTACATTATACTGTTTAATGTAGTTTTCCATGGTTAAGCGCTGTGACTGGTGCTCTTCTTGTGAGCTTGGGTGTGACAGTGATGGTGGTGTTTTGCAAAAGTGCCTGTAGCTTTTAAATTTGTAATGTTCTTGGCTGATTTTGAATGCTCAAGCAAATTTTCTCTCAGATATTTCAATGTTCTATACTAGCCTGAAAATATGCATTTTATTTTACAGATTTACTTTCGAAAAATCAGCAGTTGAACAGTGTTTTTTGGTTGTTTTTCATGACAAAGTGATCACTTTACATAATTCCACTAGAACTAATTACACCGCACTACAATAATAAAAGCTTCTCACACACACAAGTCCTCTCTGAAATAATGGACAACGTCTTCTGTTAAGCACACTTTTTACTTTCATAATATGGAAGTGGACCACACCCTCTAAATTTCCTCAGACTTAAAGCACACATTCAAAGGAGAATTTTAATTAACTGTTGAACAAAGTTATTAAAAGTGAAACTTTTAGATGTGTTTCTTGACTAAAATATTGTTTTTAGCCTATATAGGTACATATAAGGCAAAATAATAGCTAAAGGAAAATTATTTTCAGATTTGACATTATTTTAATATTAAATGACTATATTACTTCAAATAATAAATAAAATGGCAATATTTCAGTTGTAGACATTGTGACCCCTGGTTCACCACCACCTGTGTTCTCTGTTGTGCATCATTTTACATCAGACCACTCTGATCACATCTCAGCTACAGTTTATTATCTCTCAGCCACTGAATTGTGGAAAACTTTATGTAATTCACCATTAAAAGCTATAGTAACTTTAAATAAACACAAATCATTTTAGGGGGCTCTCTATTCACATTTATAAGCTATTCAGTTTTAAGGACTGAAGTTAAGTACTACAACTAGCTAAAGCTGAAAATAATATTTATTGTTAATACGTTAACTTAGACAGCATATCGTTGACATCTAACATCATCATTCATTAAATGAAATTTTAGGATTAGATTGTCATGTAATATATCACCTCTAACTAGTTCTACAAAATCAAATACTGTGTAGTATAATTGCCTAAACATTGAAACAAAAATAACAAAGGTGGTCAGGTTGCTACAGGAAGTGGCATGTTCAGTAGTTGATTATTTGAATTATTTCACATTTCATGTTCATGATGAGAACGATGGAATATTTGTTGCAGACTGCTGCACGTCAGATGTGGCAGCACAGTGGAGTGTTTTCTTGAATACGGTGTGTTGTGTTACTAAATGCAGAGGTATGCAAGCATGTTTGGTGTGGTGTGTACGGGGAGTGGGTCAGCACCAGTGTCATCCCAGAGCTGTTCTTATGGGCTTGTGGCGGTGTGTCATGCTTTCAGTCTCTGTGTGTGTGTGAGAGAGAGAGAGAGAGAAGAGTGAGAGTATATATGAGACTACTTGCTCATGTTCATGGCATGTGCCTCGTCATTAATGGTGTCTGTGCGTATGCGTGTGTGTTTGTGAGATCTGTGGTTGCAGCTGCCGTGTTTTAGTGCTCTGCTGGGAAATGGTTGAGAAACAGCATGTGACTCATGATATATCCAGGAACAGGCCTCTCTTTACCCTCTAAATCTCCCAGTGAGACAGACACACACACACACACACACACACACTCACAAGTATGTATGAACGACCCAAGGTTACCTGCAGGTTGCAAAACGCATCCCTCTGCCTTTCTGAGCAAATAAAATATAAAACAGACGTAACTTTCATCTTCCCTTTGGCCTCCTAAGCCGGGAAGACATTTGATAGTTTTATCTGAAGGGCAGAGGAGCATGCGAGTGATCTTGCTTAAAGTTGAATGCATAAAGCAGCAGCAGAGAGAGGGAATGGTGTCAAGGCAGATTACACAGAGCAAAGAGATGAGGAGAGAAAACAGAAAGATGAAGATGTGTTAGAGCGAGGAGAAGTGCAGGATTTGTGGACTGTTGCAGTGAGAGCAGAGAGAGTGAGAATAGAGTGACCTGCTTGGTTTGGCTTTATTCCATGGCTTTTACTCCAATTGGCCCTGGTTTCCAAGCCAAGGATTAGATAGGACTAAAGCAAACAGCAGATCAAACAACTGCTTTGTAGACTTGTGTGTTCATTTTATATTCATTTGAAGGCCTCATATCATGGAAAAGCAAATACATCCGCCTATTCAGCATGTAGCATTTTATCCCCGCCCATTCATGTTTAATTTATAACTAGTATTTCACCCTGCCTCCTTTTTGAATGAGGCATAATAAAGGGCAGCCAGTCAGAACAGATGGTATTTACATATATCAGTCTCAAAGGTACAATAAAAAAAAGCCCTTAAAGGATATATAAAGGTTAAAAAATGGTCACTGAAAAATGAACTATGATTGCTCTTTATGCAGAAAACCACAAATATTTTAAGTGGAAAATATAAACAGGTAAAATGTAGGATATGAGCCCTTTAAAGTAACAGTTTCCATTTACCTATGCTATAATAATTACTGTTTTAATCAGTATACACAACCTGCATGAACCATATCGCATATCAGATTCTCCAGTGGGCTGTCCATATGTTTAGGCCTGACCCGTAATATTCTGTTGTCAAAACAAAGGAGACAAAATAAAATCTGGTCTTTGGAATCACTGCTGTTTTCCTCTCTTCTCTTCCTTGCTTGACTCATTTTTTATTCCTTATATGTATATTTCTTTATATGCATCTCTCATGAGGCATGACCATGACAATGAACTTGATTCTTACCAAGTGACAGCATATGCAGGACTGTTGAGTTCAGCTTATTGGGAGATTGAGGGGGGGTTTCATAAGCATGATACCGTGCTTATGAAAACAAGTGAAATTCTTAGTGGTTTGATATAAAGGGCTGGGCTGGATTCAGAGTACAGTTACTTTTAAAATTTTTATCTGATATAATAATATCCTTATTATGCATGGGGATAATGTGACAGGGGCCAGCGAGAGAGGCTGGGATAGTGGAGTGTTTTCGCATTGTCAAGAGGAGGGTGTCACAAAGAGATATTAACAACGGAAACTCTGGTCAGTCTTCCAGACAAGCCTTGGTCATGCTTATTTTACAAGGCCACTGATAAATGACTTTGACAAGGCAGAAAATTATCTCATTGTTACTCAGCTCTTCTGAGATCTTCTCAATCTTCTCAGTAATCAACAGAAGAGATAAATTCACAGAGCTTTATTAGGTCCTCTGGTGCATTTATCACAAGTTGTTTCACTTTTGCTTCGTTCGTAAGACGGGCGGCAGTTCAGAGTATGGAAGCAATTTTTCCATTAAAGACATTAACAGAAGAATTGTATGTATTATATAAATTACAGCAGAGGGTTTTGTATATCGTGGTAATGTTGTACTATATTCATTATGCAAGCATTACAGCATCATGAAAATATTCCATCCAGCTCTAGATATCAATCACTGAGGTCAATTTCAACTTGGCTTCAGCTGAGAATTGTATCTGCATGAAAGCATGTAAACCGTATAAAATAGCTGATTGATGCTTAAAGTATGTTTCCAGTTCTTATGTCATTGATCTGTTCGTCCCTGTGGACCACCCTTCTTTCAGCATGGTCGCACCCAGTAGAGCAGAAGGCAGAGCAAGAAGAAGAGACTGTGTCCTTGTGCAGCAGTGACAGCTTGGCGGATCAGGGTTACGCAGCCTCCGAAGGCATGGCAGACGACTCGGGCCTTCTCAGATCTCCATCTGACCTGACGCAGCCCACTTTCCCAGAGGACACTACCTCTCTGAGCCATGACTCCTTACCCACCCCCAGCCACCAGCCCAAAGACTGCTCCAGCGACAGCGACGAGGGCTGCGCTACCTGGGGCTCACGGCACAGGTACTGCCTCACAGAAACACAAGAGTCAACCTGACATAGAAATATGCAGAAATATGCTATTATAAATAGCAGCAAGTTTAAAATCCAGATCTGTTAATAGTTTGACAAAATTCTGTCCAAACCCCACCCAGATCTGAGCGCCACCAACTTAGGAACAAATTCACAGTTCACATTCCTAATAATAGCATTAATGAAGGTACCTTTACAAAGTTACCCATCTACAATGATAGCCATTGGCACATAAATAAAAATGATAAAGCGAATAGTCCAATTTTTAAATTTAAATTCCACTTTAACTAACTCTTCATCAATCAGTGCTTGAGTCAACGTCCTAAAGGGTTTTAGTCTGGAAAAACAGAGTACAGAGTACTACGTAATGTGTTTTTCCGATACGGACCCCTCTGCCAAAAACAAGCAATTCCAGTGTGCCAGATTAAAAACTGTTTAGGGTAATAAAAGTATGGAGAAAAACTAAAGTAGATGCCAAAATCTATTAAAGGTAAACCTATTAAAGGTATGACACGGCCTGTGAAAAAACTGACCATGAAATGTAACTCTACACAGGCCTGACAAATATTTGAGAAACGATTTCCAAAACCTATCACACCTAAACACGTCCCATTGGGCTCAGGCAAATATTTTAAGCTCTTATCATTAAATTGTAGCTTTGGTTTCTAGTGTTTTTCAGTGGAAACACTCTTGTGGTGAGGTTTCATGGTAAATTAAAGTGAGCCCCCTCAATCCAGGGAAATCTCTATGTAAAAAACGTTGTTTTGGAACAAAGTATATTTAAGATGTAGTGACAAGAAATTTGGATAAACGACTTCTGCAATCCCAGAAAACAAATACAACCCTTTTTCCAAAAAAGTTTGGACACTGTGTAAGTTGTAAATAAAAACATCATGTAAACCCTACATGCAGTTGAACATAGGACAAAAACAGCATATCATGTTATTGTTTTATGAAAAACATATGCTTATTTTGAATTTGAGCAACTTGTTTAAAAAATGTGATGGGACAACAAAAGACAGTAAAGGTTGTGTAATGCTAAAAACCCCTGGTGGAACATCTCTAACTAATTAGGTTAATTGGCAACAGGTTATTGGGTATAAAAAGACCATCCCTGAGAGGCAGGGTCTTTCAAAACTAAAACCATTTATAGATGGTTGTTAAAATAAGAAGTGATGCAACACAGTGCTCTAAACCTTTTTTCAGATGGGTTCAAAATTAGCATATTTTTTCCAAAAAAAACCAAACAAAACAATGAAATGTCACAGTTTTAATATCTGATAGGTTGTCTGTGCTTTTTTCAATTGAATTTAAGATTAGCATGGTTTGCAAACCACCACATTCTGGGTTTTTTTTCCTTCACATTTTACACAGCATTCCAACTTTTTTGGAAAAGTGGTTGTATATAAAATATAGTTGATATTGACATCCAGCTCTTTGTGCTCACTCTTAAAATAGAGCCAGACCCTTTTTATTTGAATTACAATGCTATTATTTTCAGGTTTATATGGGTTTTCTTGGATGACTTGCATTATTTCCTCAAACTGTCCCTCGTGTCCGGGTCTTTTCCGGCAGGCAGCAGCTGGAACTCTCCCACATAGAGCGGAGATTGTGCAGAGAGATTTATCTCCCAGTCCAGCGACGTGTTTGCTGAAGCTGGCTTTCTCTCAGCCTGCCTAATGTTTCTCCTTCATTCAGCAAACCATAACTCCTGTGAGGCTGAATTAGTATTAGTAAAAAACTAATTTACACAATTTTCCACCCTATAGACTTGGTTATGTGGTGTCTGACAATTTGACATGCTCTATAGTGAGTGCTTGAAAGTCTATGAGCCCGTTAGAGTATTTTCTATATTTCTTCAAAAATACATGATTTTATTTTACATGATGGTTTTTATTTATAAGTCCTATATGTAGATAAACAGAATCCAATTACACAAATGAGACACAAATATATTTCATCATTTATCTATTGGTAAAATGGTCCAATATTACAGTTCTGTTTGTGGCAAAAGTATGTGAGCCTTAAGGATTAGCAGTTAATTAGTAGTTAATTTGGAAAAGACTGGAAAAGGTTACACAACCATCCTTAAGGAATTTAGAGCCCACCAATCTACAGTCAGACAGATTCGGTACAAATGGAGGAAATTCAACACTATTGTTACCCTCCCCAGGAGTGGTGGACCTACAAAGATTTTTTTCCAAGAGCATGGCGTGTAATAGTCCGTGACCACAATAGAACCGAAGGAGCAAGTAAAGGCTTCTCTCACATAGCTAATGTTCATGAGTCCACCATCAGGAGGATACTGTGTGATGGTGTGAATGTTGGGGTTACAAGGAGAAAAACACTGCTTGTTAAAGTTTGCATTATAGTATGTGTGAAACAGTGAAGCATGTCTGTTTAAGATGACTTAACAGCTCAGTGCAAGATATGTTCATGAGGATTTAGCCGTCCAATTTGCATGATATGAATTTGTGGGATATAAGTGGCTGATCGATTGCATTTAGAAAAAAGGAATGATTGTGTAAATCAGAGAGTTTAGCTGAACTCTTCCTTTTACACCACTGCTTTATGAAGCCTAAAGGTCCAATGACTGGCCAGACTGATGAGTATTGGGCAGAAGCTGACAGAACTTGCAGCTTCATTTAAAACTGCTCATTTTCTCTGCCTTGCCCAAAGGACTTGACTTTGCTTCTCATGCTTCCTGTCTTCCAGGAAGGAGCTATTCAGTTTTTTCCGTCCGTCTCAGCTTAAAAAGGTTGTGTCCTCAGTAAGTTGAATAAATACATTTTTTTGACACTTTGGCTTTTTAAGGTGACATTTTTGCCCTTCTACTAAATAATGCAAGAGGCTTTTCTCTAAGTGAAGCTTAGGAGAAGATTCCACATGAGCATGATCTGTATGGACAAGTACAGATCTTCAAACATGTTCCTAGAGTGGATGTCCTGTTGACAATTGATCCTGCAGTTAACCCCTTAAAGTCTAGGTTGTTATTGCTTATTGTTATTGGACTGTCAGATGATTAAAACAATGATCTTTTGTGGTTAAATGTGATAAATCATGTTCCTCTTATGTGTTTTTTTCTTAAGCAATGCATTTTGTTACAGCTGTGGTGTGTGTATGTATTTATTACTTTAAAAAATTAATAAACATTATTTTCATTGTGTGATCACAGGATTCAGATGACCTGAACAAACACACACACACACACACACACACACACACACACACACACACACACACACACACATATATGCATATACACATTTCTGTTGCTTTTGTTAGTTTCCTGCTTGTTGATTTACCGATAGTTCTCCCATTAGCACTGTCCAGCACAATTAACTAAAGATACAGGGGACTTTACTTTGAAAGTCATATTTCAATGAAGGGGCTAAAATGTGAGGATTCTATTAAATTAAAATGCAAGTGTGGATCCCTTGGTGTTGGTTTCCAGACAGGGAGTAAGCCTAGTCTAGGAAACTGGCCCTTAGAGTTTAAGGAGTGGCTTTGGTGCTTTCGATTCAGTTAGCAACTCATGCCATTGTATCTGATGTATGCAGTGAAGAGGTACAGCGAGGGAACAAGTCAGAAAAGAGACGGAACACTAATGAGGAGGATGCTGAGATCACTGCCCAAATCCACCTGACCTTGGCTGATCTGGATGCAGACCTAGCAGGTGATACAAATGAACTGCTTACTTATTTCTTTGCTATTGACCCATTTCATTTTTCTTCCATTTTACAGTCCTAATAATAAAAAAAAGAGTAGATCTTTTACTCATGTTTTGATGTATCAGAAACTGTTAAAAATTCAGAAGTTTCTTAATTTAACATTCTGTTTGCACTTATTCATAAAAATATAGTTTTGATCTCAATATAGTCCCTTTGGGATTTATGTGAAAGCAAAGACAAATAGGATACTAACTATCTCCTGGTGCAGTTCATAATGAACTCTAAACTCTCTTTCTCTGTGCATTAGAAATTAATCACTCAGACGAGGCATCTGTGTGCATGGACGACGAAATCCCCGTGTCTGTTGTTGATATGGACGTTCCAGTAACAACCATTGACGAAGTCCCAGATGATGATCGTTCCGGTCTGAATGTCCATGAAGCTATTCGCCATACTCAAAGCATGAAAAAAACGCACGTCACAGATACCTTGAACAAGCTTAGTGTGGATGTCTGTAACAAAAACAACAACGCTCATGTGTCAGACAAAGCAAGCATTAGTCAAACCCAAGCAGATCAGAGTCAGTACACCAAGAAGGTCATTATAAGCCATGGTATTAAAACTGAAGCCGAACAAGAGAAATTAAGCGTTCTGAATGGCTACGTGCCGCAGAGGTCTCAAAGTCCTGTGGTATGTCCAGTTGTCCAGAACGCTCAAACGGTTCCAGAGAGCAGACTTAAGCCTCCACCCTTCGTCCGCAGCCACAGCATGGAAAACCCTGAAGTAGATAGGGCCTTGTCTCCTAAAGCACCCACAGCAGCTCAAATCAAGATCACTCAGAGCCCAGTGTCTAGGTTTGGCTTGAAAACATTCACTGTCATCCCTCCTAAGCCGGTTGTTGTCCAGACACACAAACCTGCTGGTTCCCTAGGCACAGGCGCCATTAAGATTGACGAGTTGGGTAACATGGTCAAACAGAGGAAGGCTAAGCCAGCCTCAACCCAAGACAAACACGGCCATCCTGCTGAGACGACCAATGACCCAGATTCTCCACTCCTGGGCAAAGCCAAAGCCTTCTGGTGTTCAAACGAGAAGCAGGATCCAGCCCCTGCAGCAAACAATGACGCTTCTGTGAAGACTAGAGAAGCTGAGGTGCCCAAACCTGTCCCTGTAACACTAATATCTCACCCTCTAGAGAAACCAAATGTTATGGAACCTCTGAAAGAGGCCAGTGGGTCAACAAACCACTTTGCATCCGCAGTGATGAACAAGCTTCCTTTTTCAAATCCTGCTGAAAACACCTCTTTCTCTGAGAACAGGAAAAACCTTACTTTCCTCAAGCCTTCCAGGAGAACTTCCAGTCAATATGTTGCTTCTGCAATTGCTAAATACACAGGGAATCCCTCGGCCAAGGTGAATGGATTTCAAGAGATGCCCGAATCAACATCCTGTGGGCAAAGGCCGCTTGCAAGTGGAAGCTTCAAACATGAGATTAGATCATACCAGAAGGATCCACAGGCATCCGCAAATGCATCTACAGACCCAGTGCCTTATTTTGCTGCTCCCAAACATTCACAAAGCAGCGATAGCCATTTTGGAGAGAAGCAAGTAAGCTCCGAGGAACCACAGTTCAGCAGTACAAGCAGAGGTTCTCAGCTTTTTGGTACGACGAAAAGTAAATCTTTGGATTCCAGCCCAGTAAACAGCAAACAGCAAGCGTCTGCGTACTCCACACAATTCTCTTTTAAAGAGCATATGCCCATGAAAAATACACCAGAAAACACACCTGTAAAATGTCAGTCAAACACTACTCGTCCACCAGTTCCAAAGAAACCAGACATACACGGTCCAGGTGTTCCGCCTGAACCGAACCAGGTTAGCTTGTTCGGGCCAGTAAAGAAGTTTAAGCCTGTGATGCTGAAGGCAGTCGAGAAGGAGACTTCACTTCACAGCTCACTCATGGAGGCCATTCAGACAGGAGAGGGAATTGAAGGTCTCAAAAAGGTATTTAAACCATGAGTCATTTCATTTGTGGTTTAGTAGTCAAAAGCACAAGATATTCATTCAAGGCAGAACTCTCGCACTCTCTCAACAACTTACAATGTTTTAAGTGGGATTTTTTTTTTATATCAGTGAACTTGTCAACTGCTTATACATGAATCAGAAGCGACCAAACACCAAAACATGTGTACATGACAACACAACCACATCTAACTTACCATCTGGCAAACTATGTTCAGCATTTAAGCCTCAAGCCAGAAAAGTGGATATGCTGGTGTTCTTAGCCAACAAAAACATGGACCTTAATTCATAGTAAACAACTGCAATTAAAATCACAGTCACAATATTGCTCAGAAAAAAACTGCAATTAGATCAGACAGTTTACCTGAATTCATTCCTATGACTAAGTTTTGGGTAAGGGGAAAATTATTTAAATTTAAATGTTCAGTTAACCAAACCTTTAGTTCATTTTTAACTCCTTAAAACACATTGCAATGTAAATTTCCATGCACATTTTATGTATCAGTGTTCACTCAGTCAGACATTTAAACATAGATCAATATTAAACATAAACAAGACATTTTCAATGTTCCAAATACTAATCACTTTTCTGACCACTTGTTAATCCGTGTATTTTTCTTGTTTTTTCTCGTTACAATGTCATTCTGTACAAAAGATTGGAATTGTATGCATGCATGTATAAAAGCTAATTTTTAGGTAGAAATAGTGAAATTGATGCCAAAGTATCAATTTATTGCCGAAACAAACTGTGAACATTTAACTTCTCCTCAGCAAGTAATTTTTAGACACCAAGGTTTCAGCATATGTGTATTTAACCGTGGCTCCTTAGCTCCCCATAAACTATATGAAAGCAAAGGGGGCATCTTTAAATAAAACTAAGAGAATTTTTTTTTTTTTTTTTTTTTTTTAAACTAAGAGATCGTTTGAAAATGAACGCCTAGCTGGTTGCTGCAACATTCCATATGTTAGTTCTATACGTTCAAACATTTGACCGGTATTGTAGTAGATGATAGCATGAAATCGTGTGAATGTCTCCTATTTTGTGTTTCCAGGTATCGGGATCTTCCTTGACAAGCACCACGAAGAACCCTTCCTACGTGGAGACTGAGAATGAGCGTTCGGCACTCCTGTCAGCAATCAGAGCTCAAAGTAACTCTTCACGACTGAAGAAGGTGCGTTATTTGAGGTGGTGATGAATGAATGCCACCAGTGCCGAAGTCAAAGCACTCAGTTTTTCTTAATCCTCCTCTTGGTGATCCATAGTACTGCACAATTTCAGCTATTCCCTTGATCAACACACTTCAATCGCTGCAGCTGGGCAGTGCTGTGGGTCACCAGGAGAAGGATTAAGAAAGACTGGGTTGAACTGTTAAACCTAAGAGATGAAAAGTCCACTTTGCTTTTTGACTTCAAGACTCGATTTTGCCTCATTGCCCATGCTTGTGCGGTACCCGGTTCTAACAGTTATTTTACCACTGCCCTCAGACGGGATCGGAGGCAGCTGCGGAGCTTGAGCAGTTCAAGAAGGCAGAGGAGGAGAGGGCCGCCCAACGAGACGCCCCCTCCCCAACCCCTGTTGATCCTCCTGCATTCGCCCCTCCTCCTCCCCCACCTGTTTTCACTCCACCTCCTCCTCCTCCTCCTCCCTCAGCCCCATCCAAGCCTGCGCTGGTGCTGCCCGCAGGGAACAACCCAGAGCTGGCCAGAGAGGCACTGCTGGAGGCCATCCGCTCTGGTGCCGGAGCCGAACGGCTTAGGAAGGTAAATATCCTCTAACAACGAATGACAAGTGCCTCATTAACATTGTGTAGGAACTACCTCTTGTAAGGATTTTGTTCATAAATTGCTTTAGTATTTCACTGGTCATCTTTATGAACTGTAAGATAATTACCCAATAAAACACTATTTCTGTCTTAGCGTATGAATATCTGTGTGAGACAGATCATCGATTGAAAAATTCATTTAATAATGAATGTATAACAGATTATTTCAAAACAGTTATTTAATATTTGGCTGTTAATTCCTCAGGTCCCTGTCGCAAACAAAACACTTAAAGTGAATGGCAGACTGGGCATCATCCACACACCGTCCTCGCTTCCTCAAGAACACTAGAAACCTTTTTTTTTTTTTTTTTTTTTTTCATCAGTTTTTGTATATTCAGGAATTCCAATAGCCAAAAATCATGTTTTATCATTCAGGCTTGCATAGTCCACATAATTATTTATTTTGTTAATAGTCCTATGCTGCTTCAAATCTGTGCCAATACGTTTTTAGTTTAGCTTTCTTTCTCGACAAGATTTTTAAAACAAATCATTTTCTGCTGCACAAATGCATCTGCTATACATAAAATTTACAGTATGTGTATGTAAATATATATAAATATATCAAATATATCCCCCTACAAATCTGCCTACTTTTTCTTCATCCACCAGTATTTGTTTGACATTTTTACAGATATTTATATATTTTTAGTGGGCAGCAGTACAATCCACTATAATCATGTTTATACTTTATTTTCTTTTTTGGAACATCATCCTAAAAAAAAACTGCTTTTTTTTAATGAACTAAATTTGACACTAAGAGTTCTTTTGAAAGGCCCAAGATGTATGTTTTTTTGGACAATGCAAATGTTTTTTGAGGCACCGTAAAGTCTTTTAAAGGGAATGAGTGAGAAACTAAAGGGAGTTTCTGTGTGTATATACTATAGCAAAAGAGCTAGCTTTGCTTATTAAATATTCAGTTTATGTAGCAAATACTTACCATCTAATACACTCTAATAATTGATTACGGACTGATAGAATAACACTTTTCACCTATTAATACTGTTTCACAATGCTGCTAAACTTTTGCTTATATTTCCCATTTGATCAGAAACAAAAATCAAAAGTTAGACATAGATATTTTAATATATACATTAAATTATAAACCTTTTCATTTGCTCAGTAAAAAGGACTGCATGACCGATCCATATGGGATCTAGACAGGTCCTACAGAAATATTAGGTGTTACGTACAGTATGGATATAACAGAAACAGGCATTGGGTGTGTCATTTTTGGGAGTTGTATATTTTGTACCAGTTCAGTTTAGATTTCTTCTTTGATCAAGTTTGAGATTAAATGCCTCAATATTGATGGGGAGATTTTTTTCTAATACTTCGATTTTTTTAAATGCACAATTTCTTTGAAGGATTGCACAGCAATGTAAATCATGTTTTTTAATCAATAAACTATTTTGTAATCCTTTGTCCTTCTTGTAATTTGTGGTGAGATAAATAAACACACACATTGCATACCTGTTACATGCCCGAAAACCAGAAAACACCAAAACTCATCCACTGGACTGTGTCAGATAGTTCTTAACACTTAGTCTGACGTCCGCATCAGATATTTTTCCTTTTGTGTCTGAATTGTACATGGAACTCTAGAGTGATTTTGAGAGGGCTCTTAAATGGCCCATATCCTATATTTAAACATACTGGTTTTGTTGCTGTGCCTTTAAGACTGAGCTACTTAGGTGAGCTCTGTTCTGATTGGCTGTCTTGAATTGCACCTAGTTCAAAAAGCAATGTGGGGTGAAAACAGGGAAAAACTGCTGTGGGCTGAATCCATCTTATTTCCACACCCCGTGAGGCTTTGTGGGGTTTATGGACAGAACCTTCATTAAAGCACGCACAACAATATATCCTAATGTTAGTAGCATTCAGTATATATTTATATATTCCTAAGGAAATTTGGGATGAAAAAATATAATCTTTTTTTGTTGGGATACTTGAATATCTGTGCTTGTAATCCATCTGTCAATAGGAACCCTAAGAGAAAATTAACTTACATGAACTTGTAGTTTCCACTGAGAATCCGGCAAAGTCATTAAATCATAAAATGTACGCTAATACAAAATGTAGAAACTTTTATTTCACTTATTTTTCTAAGTCAGTAATCGTGCTCATTTCTGCTATATGTGATAGGACCAGTTTGAAAGAGTCTGTTAGCAGCAGCCAGTGATGTTCATCTGACAAATCTTTATACATTTTTATATGCACAGATTTCCAACGAGTAGTTTTGAGGCAGTGATTATGGAGCCTCTGAAGTTCTGTACTTACTGTTCCTGTTCTTGCCTTTTACTTTCAGCTTCACTTGGCTTTAGTGACCTCTGAAAACTGCAGTTTGTCCCAGATTGTCTCAGAGGGATTTAATGAGATAAAAACAATAAAGAAGAAACAAACTCTCGTTGACTAAAAACAGTAATGAACTGCATTTAAACGTGTGTGTGTGTGTGTGTGTGTGTGTGTGTATAGTCATAAACGAAATTATTCATACCCCTGGCAAATTTTGACTTAGTAATTTTAGGCTTAGTTACAAGCAAATTTCTTCTTGATTGGAAAAGACAATATGGACTAAAGCCTATTTCTTTTGAATGTTACAAAAGTTTGCAAACACATTTACGGCATTTAGCAGACGCTTTTATCCAAAGCAACTTCCAATCCCTAACTACAGGGGACAGTCTCCCTGGAGCAACTTGGGGGTTAAGGGTCTTGCTCAGGAACCCAGTGGTGGTGCTGAAGGTAGGATTGGTCCAGAGGTAAGTACCCTACCACTAAGCCACCACCACCCCCTCCTTCTCTACACACTCCTTAACTTTGTAGTCTGTGTGTTACAAGTATTCTAGTATCAGTGTTTCAGATGCTGCCAGCTGATCGCAAGATCTGTGCTGTGCTGAAAGTTTGGCAACAGTAAGGTGGACAATAGTCAGATACTCTGTATCCATTTGTGCGATTAATTTATTTCATGTTTCAGATGCTGTGCATTATAGGATTTTTACCCTGGTGTTGTTAGGCCCTATAAAATTATAAAAATGTAAAATACAAAGAACTTAACAACAATGAACTATTATTCTGTCTGGCAATACAACTGGTTAACAGTAGTCTACGGTTGCCAAACAACACAATCAAATGGTTTTCTATAAGAAGGGCAGTGGTTTTATATTTTTCTTATTTTTTATATTTTCCCTGACATCCATCGTCATAAATTTGAATGGTGTTATGTACCCAAAACAGTTTAGATGATCATTTTCCAACCTTTGTTACTTTGTTGCCTTTGTTTTTGCCTTCATTTCTATTTACGAACAGTACGCACTGTACTGAGGAACGAAATATATGTTTTGAAACTTTGACATCTACGCATTACAGCTAATGCTTTTACTTTCACAAAGGGAGAAAAACGATACAAAATGCAACTTAAGCATAGTCATAATGTGCATGTATACAATATTTTACCAGAGCTTTGAATGTGGTTCATCCAATAATCTGAAGCCAATTTTACAACTTCTGTTTCCTCTAGTTACTGCTCTTGTACCATTTTGTTGCAGCTGTGTTCTTTAACAGCTTATAAAACGCCACAGCCAGTTAATCAAAGCTTTATAACTTCATAACCCTTGATTACTTGACTTAAGCGTGTTGGAAGCGAACTGGACTGGGTAGCTCCTCGCCAAGGGTGGAGCTGAAAGCCTCTATTTTGGCTATATATCCTCTTTTTCGGTTTGTTCCTTTATACGTTGCGTTTTCCCGTTCAGCTTTCTAAAACAGCTCATCCTTCCACTTGTAAGTGTTCTAATTTGGCAGCGGCCGTGTGCTCTGAGGCCTGTGGACTGGAGACTTCAGTCTTGTCTGTCTCCTCCACAGGCCCGGGGTAATCCCCTCCTTGGCAGGGAGCTGTAAATTCTTCCTGACCCACAATCGCTCTGCTGGTCAGAATTCCGGCTCATTTGTGGCCATTCTGATCTGCATCATGAAACTGGTAAATGGCTGTTTGCTTCCAAACCAGCGCAGCCATTAGGGAAGGAAAACAACTTAAGGAGAAGCAAGAATTAAAGTCTGCTTCTTGAAGCTGCGCATGCACACGAAAAAAAAGCATGTTAGTGTTAATAATGTAATCTAATAATGCATCACACTGATAAATAAAGTCTTAGAAAGATTATTAAGGTTTCGCTTTGCGTGGATTGGGAGCAGTTTCTGTAGTCATTTTTGAATGAGCTACAGAGACAGTTCAGCTGATTGCAAAAAAATGTGTAAAAATGACGTGTAGCGATAAAAAGAAATAAGAGATTATAATTCCTTGACACTGATGGCGTTTGCGTAAAGAGAACAGGAGCAAGAGACAGGATTTTATACAGATCATCATCAGAAGTGAATTTAAATTATGTCAGGAGATGTTATTTATTTATTTATTTATGTGTTTGTTTGTTTAACTATTAACACCAAACAGAGCAACCTAAGGTGCATTTTGAACAGACAATACATGCATATAACTGACATCAAACCTCTGATGCTCGCTCTGCTGTCTCTCTGGACAAACCTTATGCAAATGAGCTGAGCAGCAACCACTCAGATTGCTGATATGTGGTGACTGTCCCGCCCACAGTCACATGCCGGGATTCAGCACCTGAACACACAGCCAGCGAGCGATAAAATGGTGGGGAAATGATATTACATTAATGTATCTGTTAGATTTTTTAGTTTAAAACGATAATCGACTAATTTGGGCCTGCATACACCCTCACTCTGGGCCGCAGTGAGGGAAGTGATTGGACTCATTTTGAAGAAAATGCTGCATTAACTTGGACGGTGCATGGTTCCTGTCCATTAGAAATATGTAAATGAAACCTTCAATAACAATAAAACAAATTCTATCCCAATGCAAACACATGCAGTTATTCAAATGCCCATATTATTAAATCAAAAAGCACTTTTAAAAAAACAATTTTATCAGATTTGAAACAAGCCTGAAATCAGGCCTCAGTTCCCCCACATCACTGGTCACTCTAGCTTGTAAAAACTACCATTTCATTATGAGAAGATTGTGCTCGTGACAATGACTAGTAATTATGGTTACCTGTGGGACATCCTAAACCTCGAACCTCGTCTCGAAGGTAGAACTGTGTGGATTCTTGTATTCATATGGGTTACAGACTCAGGATTTTAGTTTATCCAGTTTCAGACAATCAGAAACTGACCACAGGACAGATATTAGATGGATATTTTTGGCTGGCGGGTGGACTATTCTCAGCCCTGCTCCACACTGCAACACACACGCACACACACACACACACACTCACACACACATACACACACCCACTAACATGCCACTACCATGTCAGCATCACTGCTGTGCTAAAAATGATCCACCACCCAATAATACCTACTCACTGGTGCCCCTGTAGGGGTCCTAACCAATCATGAAACTACAAAGTGCACCTGTATGGTGAGGAGAGGTGATAAAAGGTATAAGTGTACCTAATAAAAAAAGTGGCCACCGAGTGTCGAGTGTATGTAAAACCTTAACCAAAGGGAAAAGTAATGTGTTGGATACATAAAATAACTGCTGCTAAAGGAAGAAAATTCGGTATGCTTATGTTTACAGCGCATGATAGTCAGTCTAGGATATTGTTACATTTATTAGTCCAAATGAGACTCTGAAAGGCCGCATGTCTTTCTCAGGTCAGTCCAGACTTTAATCGAGCCCTGACATGTTGAATTGGTTTCCTTCTGGGCCGCAGCTCTGCAGAGATGAACGTTTTCTCTTGTTTAAAGTGTTGTTCACGCTACTGCGACAAGGTTTTCTTAGGAATTCATTATTAATGTAGCTGTTGTTTGCTGCTCTGCACAGAACTACACTTATATGGACAAAAGTATTGGGACACTTGTTTTTCAGGGTTTGGCCTAGGTCCCTTAATTCCAGTGAAGGGCTTAATCTTAATGCGTCAGCAGACCAAGACATTTTGGACAACACCATGCTTCCAACTTTGTGGACACAGTTTCTATTCCAGCATGATTGTGCTTCAGTGCACAAAGCAAGCGTCATAAAGACATGGCTGGATGAATTAAGTGTGGAAGAACTTGACTTGCCTGACCTCAACCCCATCCAACACCTTTGGGATGAACTGGAATGAAGATTGCAAGCCAGGCCTTCTAGTCCAACATCATAAATACTCTACAGAATGAATGGGCCCAAATTCCCACCGAAACCCCAAAATCTTGTGGAAAGCCTTCCAGGAAGAGTGGGGGCTTTAAATGCAGTGTCTCTGCAGGTGTAATCAGGCACCCCAATGTTTTTGTCCATATAGTGTATTTATTAATACTAGAAATGGCTGGTAGCCATGTGGCCTCACCAAGACTTGTGAATAAATAGTCTGAAATACTGTGATATGCAGTGACGATTAACCAGGTGGTTTTTGTTACTGTGCCTGATGGAAGGCAAGTCTTTGGAACTTAGGTGGTCACAAGAACCAGGCTATTACTGACTCTGTGTTTGGTTATTGTATGTGTGCTATCCATGAACAAGGGGTGTGTGCTCACTTGGGATTAAAGCTGAAAACTAAAACGGCTATTGGGAGGTCTGCTTGCCCCTCTTTATCTCATACAGTTAACGGCGGGTCAGCGCAGTGTGACCCCAGTGTTGATACCATCCCTCCACAGCTCTTCTCTGTCAGCAGGCTGCCCCACTTTAGCCCCGTTTAGGGAAAGTTCCAGATAATTAACCTTTTGGACGGCGTAGACCTGCAGTGTTTTCCCAGGGCTGGGCCACTCTTGCAATTTCTCAGGGGCACGGAGACTATCAGCTTACTCACTGGGGCTACAAGCCCCCACTGAAAGACAATATGCAACTGTTTTCAAGGCAAACACAGAATGTGACGGTCATTGGAAACTGATGGGCCGTTTTCTCGATTTGAGCCAGGTAATAAGAGGTTTATCCTGCACAAAACAAACAAGTGAGCCTGCTCATATTTTAGAAATGGTTTCTTTTATGTTACATTGCATGTTCTGTATTCAACCTTCAAATTGTTCCAATTCCTGACTGGTGAATACGTCTGAATAGAAGTTCAATAGAACTCATGAGATTTAATCATCATTCAGGTATAATGGTACATTACATGGAAGCTAACCAACACAAATTTCATTACATTGGTGGCGATAGGAACCAGGAGTCGCAATATTTACAGTGTAAATATAGACATTTTCTTTGCAGTGCAAAATGAACAGTAAACCTACTTTTGTTAATGTTATTAGTGGTCAGTCCAAGAAAGTTTATTTAAAGATGTCTGGTTCCTATAACCACCACAATAAACAGTTCTGACTTCCTTTAAAACAGGTATTTCACATCAAACCACTCCAAATGAATTTGTTTATATCTAATCCATTAATTTATGCTGCGATTTTGAAGAATTGATGGACTTTCCCTTTATGTTGACAGACGTTCAGAGCCAAACCTGGTGTACTGATACCAGCTTACACAATGAA
This sequence comes from Bryconaethiops microstoma, assembly GCA_037577275.1. Taxonomy (NCBI): domain Eukaryota; kingdom Metazoa; phylum Chordata; class Actinopteri; order Characiformes; family Alestidae; genus Bryconaethiops; species Bryconaethiops microstoma. Next base: position 41,220 of record JBBJLS010089554.1, read on the forward strand.
AACAGAACAAACTGTAGCCTACATGGGAGGAAGAAAATCTAAGATTGTAAAATAAACACTGAGGGTGAAGGCAGTGTAAGGTAAGAAACAATTTTATTTAATTATATTTTTGTCAAACAAAAAGTTTCAACACAAAAAACTTTACCTTTTATTAGTCCATTCATTGAGAAATACTTACATGATGCAAAGGGTGCTGAGTTTCAAATGGTGGAAATAAAATAAAAACCCAAAAGATGAAGGAACAACATTTTGATATGATCAACAAAATACTGTTCAATGGTTACTGACTGTGCACATGTGAGATCTTTAATCTGAGAGTGTGCCGAGGACCAGGCCCACAGACGTTTCGAATCGGCCTCAGGAATTCTAGCAACCGTTCTAAGCGAACCTTTTTTAAAAACTCGCCTGGTTAAATTTACTGTTTGAACTGGCAGAGGACGGGTTCCAAAAAAGAACAGGGACTGGCCCGAGAATCTTAAACTTAGAAAGAACATTGACTGGCCGGGCACGCTGAACTTAAGACAACTGGAACTGCCCTAAAAATACTGGACATTAAAAATAAAAGGGACTGCCCCAAGCATACTGTGCTTAGAGAAAGCAGGGACTGTCCCAGGAATACCGAACTGAGACTGTTCCATTGATTCTGGCACTGGGGTCTTACAGAAACGTGCAACAAAAAAAAAACAACAATTTGTTGTAAAACGTCTCCATATTTATCCTAAATGTATATCCTTCTTTGTCCATTTTTGGAAGCTAATACCAACACAAACTGTCCAGAGAAACTCTGCAGCCAGGAATAATAAAAGGTTGCAACATACTGCGTGGGGTCAGGGCCATATCACGCGCTCTGCTTATCCAACACTCTTATTGGCCAGTTTTGGGGGTCTGGTCGAAATTCGGCACGCCATTGGCTGGAGAGGGGGTGGTTACCGCCCCTCCCGGCCATGGTGGGCGGGGTTCCCGTGCTTACCAACAGCCGTGCAACTTGGGCTGGAGTGATCGAGGAGCTTCTCTTCAAATAAGGTAAGAAGAAGCTTTTCTCCTCGCTCTTTATCTCTTTCTGCACGTTTAGCTGCTCCTGAGGTGCGGTTCGGGAAAACAAGGGTATGGAAAATCGCTCTGCTGTCTAAAAGTGTGCTTTGCTTAAAGATCCACAGAACTGGGAGCTGAGTTAGACTTCTAATCAGAATCAGGTTTTATTGATCCTGGAGAAATTGCTTATGTTCTGACTGCCGAGACGAAGAGACAAGAACAACATGAAATATAAAATCTAAATAAATCCAATAAAAAATCTGTAGAAAAACCTCACTATAAAATACATTATGATATATACACATACACAGAGTATAAATATTGTAGTTAAGTAACTTACATCTAAGTTAATTATAATGTCACAAATAGTGGTTAGGAGTCTGTTGCTGCACATAGTAGAGATCAGTAGTATATAAGTAATATTGACATAAGTAGTGATATTTACATGGTAAGGCTATTGCACATGATATTTTAGCACCTGGTAAGAACATTGCACAAGGTAGACGAATTGCACACCATATCAAAATAATGCACATGTCTAATTCTAACACATAATTGTAAAACAGTTGTTTTAACATGGTAAGAGATAGCACAACAAAGTAGCAGCAGGTTATTGTACAGATTATTGTGTGGCTGTGTGACAGAGAGAGGAGCTGTACAGTCTGATGGCGGTGAGAAAATTCTGGAGACAAAAAATTATATTTGTCTCCAGAATTATTCTTTGTGATGTTTTGAACATGCTGGCTCCTCGTGTTGTGCATTTCCAGGCAGACTCAATTAAAATGAACAGGATTATTTTGAGTCTGAATCCAGTTTTATTATAAGGATAAGATGGGGATGAAGTCTACTGGAGTAAATGAGTTGGATGCACGGGACATTTAGTTTACTGAAATGCATAGATTGAAAGGAGCAAGACTAAAAAAACATACAAAAACATTCTCCTTTAAGGCTGCACAGGATAGTTGAGTTATAATGCATGTAGATGAGATTACTTAAAATAAGATAAGATAAGACGAGACTAAATAACACTTTATTAGTCCCACAGGTGGGAAATTTGCATTGTTACAGTAGCAAAGTGGATAGTAGCAAGAGAAGAAAGTAGAGGCAGCACAACCTATAATATAAAAATACACTATACAAATATTACAAAAATATAACTATAGAAGTTTGTGTATATATATATACACACACACACACACACACACACACACACACACACACACACATTTGCTTGTGATGTTTCCAGGTGGTCAGACAGGAGAACATTGCTGGTTCCAGTTCAGTCACACTGGATTCTCATCTTTGCAATGAACAGTGATGCTCGGATTAGGAATCGGTTCAAAGTTCAAGCGTGTAACGGAAAGGTGCTGGCGGATAGAAAAAAGAAAACCATTTCAAGCAGTTTGGTTTTGTTTCTACATTTTATTGGAGGATTTCTAACCGTAACACTTATCAAAAAGTTGAGGAGATGCTACAAAAAAGAAGATCGATGGGACCTGTAAATCGGTTCGATCCATTCGGTTGGGAAGACTCGGTTCAGCAGAATGGTGTTGGACCTCGCACGGCTTGCGTGTGATTCAGCTGAGAGTGAGCATGTGTGTATGTGCGTGCAAGAGTGTGTGTCTGTGTGTGTGTGAGAGAGAGAGAGAAAGAGAGAGAGAGAGAGAGAGAACGTGAATGTATGTGTGAGAGAGAGGGAGAGTGTATGTGTGTAAGAGAGGGAGAGAGTGTGTGAGGGAGAGAGAGCGTGTGTGAGAGAGCGTGTGTGTAAGAAAGTGT
>JBBJLS010089585.1:2500-22469 GCA_037577275.1 Bryconaethiops microstoma
CAAACTTTTGGAGGCATAGTGTCGGAGTGTATGTGATTTTTAGCTCCAAGTGTATCAGCTTTCTCACTGCTGCTGTCTCCAGGTGTCTGTGTGTGTGCGTGTGTGTGTGTGTGTGTGTGTGTGTGTGTGTGTCGCTGCACACTCCATGACGCACCTGAAGAGCAACGTGCCAAAAATCCATTAACCTCCCACAGCTTCTTCCAGTCACATCTTTGGAATTCCTGCATGTGCGCGCACACACACACACACACCTGGATGTTCATGTGACAAAGCTCAAACGGGGCAGAAAAGTGGCTCCATCTCAATAAAAACCGCTCCAAAAATGAACGAGCCCCTTCACCAAGGAGAGCCCTTAAAGTGACAGTTTAGCAAAAAAGCTAAGTACTCCCCACCCCAAACACAACCAGCCTCGAAATGTTTGGTGTCTGAAGTTTGCTCCTTTTAATTTGAGTTATGATACTCATGTTGCTAACAAGCAATGTAAGTTCATGTACAACCATTAGCATAACGCTAACTACAGGCCTAAAGCTTCACACACTCGCCTGAAGCCATGTGGAGATGTTAGGAAAACTCTCTAAGACTTGCAAATAGGGTTTCTGACTCTCTATGACTCCCTGATTTCTACAAACATTGATAAAACTTAGGAGTCTGCCCATCAGACTCTATAACTCCTCCCCCTGTCACACACCCACCCATCAGACTCTGTAACTCCTTCCCCACTGCCATCAGACTCTGTGACTCCTCCCTCGTCACTCACCCACCCATCAGACTCAATAAAATTACTACTGAAGTCGTTCACTAATTAACACAAATAGTGGTTTGGAGTTCTCTAAACTGAGTCTGTTATTGCATTGAATAGTAATATAAGTGGTGATATTGCACATGATAATACTACTGCACACATTAAACTATTAATGATTATTTAGCCCACAATAAGAAATAGATGTGTGGCAGGGAGAGGATTTATAGAGTTATGTATGGTATTTATATCTCTATTTATAGGACTTATATATATACCATTGATATACATAGCACAGTGTTTATTGCAAAAAGCTTTATTTTTATTTGACTTTATGTTTAAATTTTGTTTTATATTATTCTTGTCTTTACAGTTTTCTAATTCTGATTCTGACAGGTTGAGGAAAGTGTCTGATAAGATAAGATAAGCTAAGCCATTATTAGTCCCACAAGTGGGAAATTTTGGTTGTGGCATTAATAAAGGCTTATCTTATCTTATCTTATCGTATCTTATCTTATCGTATCTTATCTTATCGTATCTTATCTTATCTTATCTATCTTATCTTATCTTATGAGACACTTGATGATTTGCTAATTGGTGCGGTTCTTGTTAGCTGCACACCTCCAGCTCATAGCTCTAAATGTGTCTTGCTTGATCACCTACATCGGAACTGCGTGGTTTTGCTGAACTGTCTCTTTAAAAGCGGGGCAGAGATTAACTATATTGAAATACAGGAGGCACAGGACTCTGGGGGGTTTACCTGGCTTACAGGCCATTGCTCTCTCTCTGCAACTGCATGCAATCTGAGTGTCTGTGTGTGTGTGTGTGTGTGTTTGTGTGTGTGTGAGGAATCACACAGAGCAAATCTGTGCCAGGATCTAGAAGTGTATATGGAAGTATATCTGGGTGTACACGGGGTGTTTTCACGCTGCTGTGAGTGTATCAGTGTGTATGCAAATGTGCCCATTATTCCTTATTATTCTCTCACTCTATCTCTCTTTCTCTCTCTCTCTCTCTCTCTCTCTCTCTCTCTCTCTCTCACTTTACATCTTATCACTTCACCTTACCATTCTGTCTCTATCACTTTCTCACTTTTATTTATCTCCCTCACTCAATCTCAATTATTTTAATTACCTGTCTCTACATCTTACTCTCTTTTTCTCTCTTTCTCTTAGTTACTCCCCCTCTCCCTCGCTCCCTCTCTCACTCCCTTTATAGTCTCTGTTTCAATCTCTTTTCTATCTCGTCCTTCTCTGTCTCTCTTTCTCCTCTCTCCTTATTCATGATAAGGAACTCACTGGGGGTAAATCTTGTTCCAGTGTGTGGTTTGTGTGTGTGTTGGTTTTACAAATGACGGAGCATTTCAGTCACTCTGTATTTTACTAAAGTTAAGTTTTTATGACAATGTTTGTGTTTAACTTTTCAGAAAAAACACACGTGCTACACACACACACACACACACACACACACACACACACACACATTCATATCTAACTATCTTCAGCGTACCCGGTTATTCCAGTTATTGTTGGCATTTCTGATTTCTTTTTATTCTTTTTCCTCCTGACAGTCGCTTTGTGTCTTCTGAGAGTTTCTCAGCTTTAGGAGCTACTCCAACTGCTTTGAAGTGTTCTGATGATAATGTAGAAATGATAGAAAAAAAGGTTTTCCTTTCCTTTTTTTCTTCTGCAGTGTAGAAAGCTGTTTTGGAGATTACATGGTTTTGTGTGGACAGCAACTTTTTGCACTTTGTAATTTTGAGTGAATTATTTCTCTTTCGTGTCTGAGCGAAATGGTAGAGAGTGCAGATTCCAAACATAGAGCCCAAACCACACCCAAGTCTGAGTAAAATAGAAGATCCTTCATTATGATCCGAACCTGATTAAATGTTATCATTTTCTGCATAGTCTTGTTTCACACTTTTGCCAAATCATTTTTTGACATCGAAACAAGATGAAGAAAGTCAAAAGCACAGACTCACCCAATCAAACCTACTTAAACTGAATGTAAATGTAATTAATTACATGATGCATTTGCAATTAAATGTATAATTATCTAATTAAATTTAAGTAAACCCAGCAGCAGACACAGTGAAAAAGGGATTTGATGCATTAATCTAATAAGGACACACAGCGTCAATGATGCGAAGCACCAAAAAACAATATCAGCGCACTCTCCTTGCGGAGAATCTAACTGTGAGTGACTGTGTTCATTGTAATAATAATAATAATAATAATAATAGTAATAATAATAACTTACTTTATGGAGCGCAGAAAGACCACAAAAGATAATACTCATTTGTATAATGGATAGCAATTCAATAAAATTAAATGAAAAAATGAAAAAAAGTTAAGCCAAGTGCTTCACATCTGCATAAGTAAGTTATCCAGGTTGCCTTAAAACCTCAGTTTACTATTACAATTACTATTAACTATTGGAAGTTAATATTTAATTCAATTTATTTCTAATGCAGCTAAGAAATTCACATTTTTTTTATACCTCTATATCGTGTTGATACTTGCTGTATTAAAATTGAATGCAGTTTCTGAGCTCACACTGAAGACACAGTACACACTCCAAACCAGCTCCAGCACAATGAAACATCCCGCAGAAAAATACCTGTGACATATTTTCACACACACAAATGCCCCACAGGTGATGCACTGAACACCCGCCGAAATGTCACACCGCAGAGGACGGCATTATCTTAGGCCTTTACCTGAACACACACACACACACACAAACACACACACACACACACACACAAACTGCTTTTAGTATTGACTTTGGTAGAAAAGGATGGAAGCTTACGTTACGCAGGAATTGATTGTTTCTGCACTTAAGTCCCATTCCGGGCCCCATTGCTGGGACCACCATCTATGCCCTTAAGATCCAATGACCCCAGATGTGCTTTTTGTTATTTTGCTCTTTTTTCACTCAGACAGAGGAAGGAAATGAAGTGGTAATAAGAGTCTGAAGTTGTAATAATAGTCTGTGTGTGTATGTGTGTGGAAAATGGACAAAAACTAGGGGACACAAAACATACCATGCAACAAGGACCACAGCTGCATCAAATATGAATTTTGTTAGCAATTTCTCAATATTCATCCCAAACCTTTGTAACTTAAAAAACAGAATTACTGTATGTGTGGGTCACTGAATTCACACCTATATTACTTTATTCACAATGGGGTAGCACTGCACAATTTTGGACTACAAGGCCAACTGATAGTGAGCCAGCCATGCTCAAGAACAGCACCCACACTGTGGGGTTAGCTTAGTCAAGTCAAGTCGGTTTCCTGTCATTTCAACCATGTACACAGTACATAGTGAAACCAAAACAATGTTTCTCCAGGACCATAGAGCAACACAGGAACAAAAACAGAAACAACATTAGACTACATAAGTGCAGGCAGGACAGGAATACATAGAGTGCAAAGAAAGCAAAATATTAGATTTTATTGCAGTGCTGCACAGCAGATACAGTGAAAACAGTGGCTCTGCATCACAGTGGGAGTGCTTATACAGGTTTACATTAATTTTTCACATTAATTTAATCTATTCATATAAATTTATTTGAATAAAATATTTAACATTATTTAATTATGCCATTTATCTGTTTATCTAAAAACCTTTACAAACAAACATTTTTCTTACTGTAAATCTTAGGCCTGAAGTAAAGGTCTTATTCTTAATTTAAAGGAAGTAATGTCAGAATCTTGAGATGTACATTGCACAGAAAAACTGAACAACACTCACAGCCCAAGATGTGATGTGTGGCTGTCTTAGGCATCCTAAAAAAAAAAAAATACAGTTCTGTGCAAAAGTCTTAAGCCACCCCTCATTTATTCACAATTTGCTTCCAGACAGCCAGACTATCTTGTATTTTAATGTAGACTTAAGGAACAGTTCTCCAGGCTTCCTAAAGGACTTTTAAAGACTTGCATTTCCAGTCCAGACCTTTTCAGATAAATGTTTTTTGTTTGTTAAGCCACACAGTGATTTACGTATCAGTCATAACAGGCATAACAAAGCACACCTAACTTAAGGCCTGAACCAGTGAAGAAACAGGTGCAGGTGATTCCAGATGATCAGGTGGTGATCAGTATACTGGTGGTGCTCAATGCTGAGTGGTTGGAAAACCTTTCTCTAGACCCCTTGTGTCTTTAGACACTTTGCAGCCTGTCGCAGTAAAACGTTTGCTCCCATATCTTTTATTTAATCTACTCAATATGCCAAACATAAAACAGTTTGACAGGCATAAAAAAGTAATTGTGCACCAACAAGATGATTCAAAGCAAAATATAAAGAAATTAAGTGTGGTTCAAGACTTCCACAGTACCGTGTATGGAAATATTATTAAGCTTACTTTAATCCAAATGATTTAACAAAAACAGAATGTGTTAGTTTGTGTCACATTTTCCTGATTTTCTTCCCAATTCCATGCACAAGCTAAGACCCAATCACACAACGCCACCAGCATTGGGAGGGTGAAGGTGAGTATGTGCTCCCTCAGAGCTGACTGCATCTTTTCAAATTGCTGCTTACACAATGTCACTGGACAGCTCAAAACATCTGGAAGAGAACACTATCCACCAATTCAGTTACGCCAGCTGACAGAAACCATGGCTAGCATTATAAAGAAAGAGTGATGGAGAGAGAAGAAGTGCCAAACCTCGGTCCAGCAGTTGTGTGGATGCAGGCGAGAAAGAAGATGTCTACTAACAATTCTGTGCTTGACAATATGGAACACATTGCACTTGGTGTTGATTCAGTAAGAGACTAGTGTTGCACGGTAAACCGATACTCTAAAAGAACTGCAATATTCTGTCCTTGTATTTATGAGGTGGGTATAGTTATCAGTATTTTTTAAAGTTTGGATGGAAATGTTTGGATGAAAATTTCTAGCTCATTGGTTTGAAAAGGTAACAGTACCTGCTTTAAAATATGAACTGCAAGGTTCCAGTCAGGTGACAAATTAAAGAAGCTATTGTGTTATGTGATTACGGTACTTCATTATTGGTTAACTGAGGACAGTCCCCATATGTACTAATTTGAGCTGAATATAAGAAAGATGTTAGCAATTGCACTATGACTGGAGTAAAGTTACTACCTTTGTGTCCCCATCAGTGTCAAAATCAAACCCAAGTCCTTGCCACGAAGGTGGAATTTACAAGCTTTCTCCTTCATGTATCCTTCCCTAAGGCACTACGTGTTAGTTTCTGTTCAGTTCCACAGTAAAACTGTACCAAATCCAGGCTTGAGAGACGCTAAACTAACACACGTGTGTGAGAGCTGCACACACTAAGCTGAAGAGCGAGGTGAGAGCAAAAGCTAGACCTGGTGAATGGACCATTTACATGTGCCGCTTCTTGGTTTCTATACTGCAGTTGTTGGAGCTGTGAATGATGGGTTTGATGGGACCTCAGAGCATTGCTACAGCCGCAGCCGGCCTGTTTAGCCAGCAATTTTTTTTCCAAACATGGACATTGTGTTTGATTTTGGTCCACTGTAAAGGCTTTGTAGATGCTCATCCTGTCTTCAACCCATTTAAGTTTGAGCCAGAATTTCTTCTCTTTTACTGCACTTTTCTTCTTTACCATGTAGTGTTGTTGCTTTTTCAGTACACAAACAGTACCTGATCTAAGCTTTTACTTTTCTTGCATTTAGATGAAGTAAATAAACTAATTGTAGTTGTTGTGACTCAGTTGAAACATTTCAATTAGCATTTCCATAGCAAACATTTGAAATGGCTAAAAGACTAATAAACTTTTCTCCCCAACGGTTGTATCAGCACAATTACAAAGGTATTTTACCTGGCAGTGCAAACACACACACACACACACACCACACACACACACACACACACACACACACACACACACACACACACACACAGATTTGCAATCCAACATTGCTAAGCCCTCATACATTGAACTGTATATAGGGGGTCCTCAAGTTAAAGAACGGATCTGTTTCTAAGTCACTTACTTATCCTAACACAGTTGTAAAATCTAGAACATAAAAACACAACTTTTTCAAAGAAAAAGGACATAAATATACTGTACTTGTACACTGGACTGTAGTAACAGAAAAAATGACAAAAAATAAGTTAAAAAAATTTGTTCAGAAGCCATGATAAAGGCCAAAAAGTCGTCAAACAAAGCATCACAAACGGAACACTTGCGCTTAAATAAGCGTACTCCCTCACTTATACACCGCATTACTGTGCATTCTGTGCATTCTGCGCTTTCTGTGTATTCTGCGTATTCTTCTGCCACGCACCACTAAACTACTTCGCCCACGTGAGCGTCGTAAACACGAAATGTCGAGACCCTCGTAACTCGAGGACCCCTTGTAAACTGTTGTGAGCCTCAACCCCCTATTGCCTATGATGTCCACACATACACGGGTATTTTTGAAAACTGAGGTTTTTCTATGCGTTTTTTTAAATTTCGGCCAAGGTGACGGTTTTTGAAAACTCCAGCCAAAGTAACTCCGTTTCTGCGTTTATGTGTGAACGAGAAAAACGAAGATTTTGAAAAACGCACCGTTTCGCATCATTCTGTGCGCCACTAATATGACGTCACAATATGCGCCATGTTTACATTAGGTTTTATTCTACAATGGCCGACGTATAGAAAGTACTAGTGCTCTCAACTTTGTTAGAAGTTTTGGAATGTTTATACTAGGGGTGTCGAATTAACGCGTTAATTTCAATCAATTAATCACAGAAAAAATAACGCGTTAAAGTCACGCACCACGTGACTTTAACCCCGTCCGGTGTTTTGTGCTGCCCATCGAGATGAGCTACCGTACCTTTCTGCACATTCTCGAGATTCTGTGCTACCTAGTGTTAGGGAAACTGGTTCATCTGTGCTATCTTGCTTTCAGGTGACTGGTTTACGGTGATTAATCTCTTAAAGGCTCTTTTAATATGAGTGTCTGTTGCTGCTTTGGGGTCTGATCTTAGCCGTCATTACGTAAGCAATTTCCTGTAGGATCAATAAAGTTTTTCAGATTCTAAAATGCCTTATTCTGCAGTTTGCAGAATGCTGTCTGAAGCTAGGAAACATCACCACTGTCCAGAATCACCACGATCTGAAGCAGCCTGTGTCCTGCTTCAAGGTAGCATTTCTCAGTCTTAGAACCTGAGTTGTGTAAACTGGCTCTATGCACCTCTTAAGACCTATCTAGGCTCTTCTCATTTAAATAAAATATATTTTTCTCTGATTATGCATATTATTTGCCTATTTCTCATCATTATCAGGGCGGAGATATTTTTGAAAATGTCCTGGTGTGGACGTGATTTTAAAAAAACGAAAACGGAAAATCTCCGTTTTCAGAAATAACCATGTATGTGTGGACATGGCCTAAGACAGATGAATAATTGTTGTGTTATAAGGTGCCTATAGTTATTAGCAATTTAGCCTAAACGTATTTTTCTCAGTCTCACACACTAGGACCAAATCTCACACATTACAGAAAATGTATCTTGTAAAAACTAATTTAAAAATGTGTCCGAAAAATATATATAATGCGTGGAGTCAAGCACTGTATGTGGTCATATATATAGCAATTAAGTAAATGTAGAAACTTCATGATTGTACTTTAAGTATTTTGTTTTTTTGCAAACTATTTCTATTATTCGCTAAATCCCTCTCCTTAATACCGAATGTCCAATTATAGCTTAGCAAGGTACCTCCAGGTACTTTCAGTATTAAAGAAAATGCAGTTATGGTACACAGGGCATTTTTAAATCAGATGCCTGATGTCTCAGTTTGGATGATGAGTGTTATTTAACCCTTTTCCTAAAGACACAAAATCAAATTGTTGCAGAACCCAGTGTTAGGAAAAACATATATGGTATGGGCAAAAAGTCATAAACGTTAATGCTAAACTATTTTCTTCGGGGTAATTGTGGAGAATTTCTATTAGTCTATTCATTCTGAAATTTGGCAACACTTTAAAGGTGCTTTCTTTTTTTTTTATTATGCAAAATGTGAAAAACTTATTTCAAAACTAAGGCTGAAAAATGAACTTTAGTGCAGGTTTTATTTTTCTTGGGACAGACTTGAACAAGCAAATATCAGGAAATGTTCGGATGAAAGAGCATAATAAGGAGCATTTCTATAGCAGTGTGAATTGCCTTCTGAGTGTGTACACACACTCGCTCAGAACACACAGTGCACCTCCTTTAATTTTGTAGCACTGCGAGTTCTACCACTGTTTCTTGCTCGCTCTCTCTCTCTCTCCATTTTGTTTTCAGTCTTAGTGTGACAGCTGTCGTTTCCTGGATGAGAGGGCTGTGCGATTCAAGTGGAGGTGTATTTAAGGACGTGTCGTGTGCTGTAGTAATTATACATGCTGTAATGAGAGACAGCTCCCCGAGTTCACGCCCGTGCCACCAAAACACACTGACTTCCTGCTGATTCCAGATCAGCCTCAGAACTTTTACAAATCCGACCGTCCCATTGGAGGAGAGTGTATGGTGGTGTGCTGTTGGGGGGGGAGTGGGTTGCTGGTGTTATTGTCCTGTGCCCCCTTCTGGCCAGAAGAGAAATTGTAATGCACCAGCTGCTCTTTACAGCGTGAACCAATGGAAATGCACTAATGTTTAAATATGATTTAGTTATACTAACTTGCATCTAAACTTCCAGACACAAAATATCTGAACTACTATTTTACTGAATGACAGCTCTGTTCTGTTCTGTTCTATTACAGTTTATCCAGCTGATGATCCCTATCCAATTTTTGGATAAATCTATAAAGTCTTCTCATAATGTTCAAAGATAAAAAAAAACGTCATGTTCAGTCCATTCTTGTCCACCGTGTTTTCTAGTACACAGTTTTAATGTAGCCACAACCATATCATGTCATACATCACTGTTTCCTGTAGAATCTAAATAGAGTATTCATATATACAGTACTATGCAAACATCTTGAGCCACCCCATTTCGGAATCAGAATCAGAATCAGAAAACTTTATTTATCCCGGAGGAATAAGACACCAGAGTCGTGTAAAATAAAAAGTAAGATAAAATACAATAATAAAATAAATAATATAAGTCTAAATAGAATCTGATAAAAATCCAAATAAAATAAACTATTTTATATTTTGCTTGGAATCACCTAGTTGGTGCAAAAATACTCTTTTCTGCCTGTCAAACTGTCTTATCTTTGACTGAGTAGATTAAATGAAAGAAATGGGAGCAAATGTTTTACTGCGAAAGGCTGCAAAGTGCCTAAAGATACAAGGAGCCTAGATAAAGGAGTTTCAACCACTCAGCATTGAGCACCACCAGTATACTGATCATGGCCTGATCATCTGGAATCATCTGCACCTGTTTCTTCACCGGTTCAGGACTTCCGTTATGTGCTTTGTTCAGCTTGAATGATTCATACATAGGTCACTGTGTGTCTTAACAAACAAAAAACATTCCTCTGAAACTGGTCAGGTTCAGGGACCAGACTGAAAATGAAAGTCTTTGAAAGTCCTTCAGGAAGCCTGGAGAGCTGTTCCTTAAGACTACATTAAAAATACAAGAAAGTCTGACTCTTAGGAAGCAAAATATGAAGTATTGTATGTCCATACAGACACAGCACATTCTCTGAGCAAGAGCTAACATTAATGATATATATGCATATTCTTCTTCAATACACAGTAAAACAGAGATTCCAGTGTCCTATTTAATTAAATTCAATATAAACACTGTAACTGTAAAATATTTGGAAAACTGTCAGTGATCAGCTGGCAGATATTCACTGTGACCCACTGTTTGAAACAAATAACCCCGTTCAGCTGTAATGTAGAAGCAGTTAATACCCAAAGGATATTCATTATTTCCTTTCTAAAGCTCCCATTGGTATAAAGTGATGTAATATGACTGTAATTATAATGTTAATACTGTGTTTGCATCTATGTATAAAACAGAACAAAACTCAAACTCTGTCTATGAGCTATCCACTTTTCCAACCTACTGTCCGTTGACTGTTTGTTTCTCATGTAATCAAACTGATCTTACAGAAAGTCATGGTCCAGGGTCCACTGTACGAGAAACAAAGCGTATTAATCACACTTCGAGTTCAAATTATGATTAATTGAATATAAACAAACTTCACGCTGAGGCGCCTTTGATTTTCTATGAGAGCCACCACAGGGGACCAGTCAAGCTCTCTCGCTCTCTCTCTCTCTCTCTCTCTCTCTCTTGCTCACACTCTCTGCTTCTGTTTTTCTCTCATTCTTTCTCTCTCTCTATCCTCATTCTTCTTTTTCTCTCTCTATCTGCCCAACTCTCGCTCTGGATAAGAGTATCTGCTAAATGCCGTAAATGTAAACTTTCTTTGTCTTTTCTACCTCTTGTTTTCTACCCCAGTCTCTCTCTCTCTGCTTTTCTCTCTTATTCTTTCTCACTCTGTCCTCTCCCTCAATGTTCACTACCTCTCTTTTTCCATCCCCATCTCTCTCCATCTTTACCTCTCTCTATTCTTATCTCTCCGTCAGCCCAACTTTCTCTCTGTTTTTCTCTCTTATTCTTTATCTCTCGCCCTCTCTCTGCATCTGCCCAACTTTCTCTTTCTTTCTCTCTATTTTGCTTTTTCTATCTCCATCTCTCTTTCTCTTCCTCTCCTTCTCTATATCTCTCTCTCTTCCTCTCCTTCTCTATACCTCTCTTTCTCTTCCTCTCCTTCTCTATATCTCTCTCTTCCTCTCCTCCTCTTTTCTCTGTCTTACTCTCCTTTTCTATACTTCTCTCTCTTCCTCTCCTTTTCTATACCTCTCTCTCTCTCTCTCTCTTCCCCTCTTTGTCTATACCTCTATCTCTCTTCCTCTCCGTGCCTTTCTCTTGCTCTCACCTCTCACAATTTCACCCAGCTTGGCCCAAACATCGCTATTATTTCCTCACACCCTCCATCACTAACAACAGCCAGTCACACACCGCTCTGTAATTATAGTAATGACCAAACATGCTGGGCAAACTAATCAAAGGGGTGGAAGGTGAAAGAAAGAGACAAAGAGAGAGAGAGAGTACAGCTGAGGGTGCACAGAGAACAGAGAGAGAAAATTGAAAACAGAGAAGTTGGGAGGTACAAGTAAATAAAGACTTAAAGGGACATACAAGAGAGAGAGAGCAAGAGAGACAGAGAGAGACAGAAGAGAGAGAGAGAGAGAAACAGAGAGAGAGAGAGAAAGTTTGATCAATTGTTCATTTTACAAAGTCACTGAAACTCACCAATTAGAGAATTTGTGAATTAGTTCATACGGGTGTTCTGCACATAATACAGGCATCGCACCTCTTACACACACTTACACACTCACACACACACACACACACACACACACACACACACAGTCTGACTGCGTACTCATACAGTAAGTGAATCTGGTACACAGACAAACCAACTTATATATAAAATAACACATTTACTCTCTCACGTACATACACACAACACTACACCAGGGATGTGTACTTCTTTGTGTTATTGTTGCCTGAGCAACAGCCCATTTGCACTCTTTCAGCCAAGCTACCCCTCTGAAGAATGGCTTTGAGCCCCACTGACACGGAGAAGGACTCCATCATATGTTAGTTAGCCAGTTAAAAGAAAAGACTTGAGCACCAATTATGGCAGTGGCTCCAGATGGCCATCCACGGGGTAACAAGTTTGATGGCTTTGTAACATTTGCAATCTACCAAATGTCCAGCTGACTCGCCAGCTTCATAACTTTGTCACTAGGTAGGTCTCATAATAGTTAAAGTTATACATAGGCAACTGTAGCAACATAATGGTTAAAGTACATCCTCATAAAAAAATAACATTACTAATTTTATGTTCATCTGCTAATTGACCTATCCAAGCCACGCCCACAAATTAGCAACTGTTACAAAAGGTAAGACAAATGTTATGGGGACTTATTCTAATTAACAGAACTTTTCTTGTTCTCTAAAAAGTTATCTAAGCAACTCTGTGTATATGTATAAATGTGTGTATGAGTGTGTGTGTCGGGGTGGGGAGTGGGGCCTTTTGGTATGCATTTATGTATGGACACATAAACACTAATGCACTCACTGACACGGGGTCTCTCACACACGCACACATCTTCCAAGGACAAATAGGTCAGTGTAGAGTGTAGAGTGACCCTTACGGATCTCCACTGAAGTCTTATACACACACTCACACATACACACACTCATGGTCTATATAACCTTAATCCATCCCTTTCCTACCTTGAAAACCCCCACACTCTAAAACAACACCTCCCTAAACTGGAATCAAATAAAATCAGTAAAAACTGGAATCTAACTGAAATGGAACTAAATGGAATCAAAATGAATCAGAACAAACTGAACTAAATTGGAATCAGATGAAACTGGAATCAAATTGAATCAGAACAAACTGGAATCAAATGGAATCAGAACAAAATTAAATAAAATTGAATCAGAACAAACTGGCATCAAATGGAATCATAACACAAAATAAAATAGAAATAATATAAACTGGAATCAAATGAAATCAGAACTGAAGGCTTGAATGGTAAACGTCAAAAAAAAGCCTTAAACTCAAGGTCTAAACACTGTTATCTGAGACGGGATGGCATTTTTGCATCTGAAACATCCTCTTTTCTCCACAAAGCGATGTGCGGGTGATACTGGACACCCATTTCGATCATCAGTTGCCCAGAAATCAATGCCACAGTCCATACACTGTGGTTTATACCCTCCGGGTTACGGCCTTAGCTGCTCAACCTATAAAGGTCTCCTGCAGACTTTAAGCCTGGCACTAATGTAACCTACAGCCAGAGTCCTATAATTAATCAGCAACACCTTCATGCAAGCAGTTTTGGAATATTACAGCTGACTCTAATATTCTAAACTGGACCTTATTACCTCAAACATGCAGGAATTTGCACACACAATCAGCTAAGGTCAAAGAAAGGGACGTATTTGGTCATTCATTGGATTTTATTACTCCTTGATTATGATCTTCTTGAAATTACATAGTCTTCCCAGTCATTCCTGCAAATTATTAAACACCTGTGAAATTGTACAGAACCATAGAAACGTTTTATGACTTTATATTGTATCTTTCACGCCCTGTGAGCTACAGGCTGTACAAACACTGTTCCACAAGGAGCTCTTCACTCTGCCAGGCCGAATCTGCTTTGACTGAGACATGGGTTTTATACACCTTGTACTACCAGAGACATATTACACATTGATTTTCTTGTTCTGTGGCTCACCACTCGGATTAGGTTTCGACTCAATGGGGCCAAAATGTTTTCGCCCACTCTTGCCTTATGCACTGCTGCACCCTACACCCGATGCCCTATAATTAATGGACTAGTCCTTATACATAATGCACAGCTACACTTTTCACCCAGTGGCCTTGGGCTCTACACTCTGAACTATGGCCTATTCATAAGGCTCCAAATCCCAGTTACTGTGTGATCTCTAATCCTGCCCTGGTTCATCTATCCACTGTTAGAAGATAATACAACAGTTAGTTGGAAGAAAATACTTTGAGTAAAAGTGATGGCAGTGGTTGCAGTTTGACAACTTTGTATGCAATCTACTAAATGTCATTTTGTTCATCTTTATAACGTTTTAGTCACATAATAGTTAACATTATATGTATGCAAACATAGCAAATTAATGCTATCAGTAAGTCTTGATCATCAAAAAATAACATGATTTTTCTAAATGATCTATCCATGCTGTACCCACAAATTAGCTACTGTTACAAGGTAGGACAACAGTGAGCTAGTTAGTTGGAAGAAAATACTTTGAGCCACAGTGATGGCAATGGTTGCAGATGGCTGTTGACTAGTTGTCACCCACTAACAAGTTTGACAGCTTTGTAACATACGCAGTCAACTGAACAACATTCTTTCCAGCTGAATCGGCAACTGTATAACTTTTTTGTAATAGTCAATGTTATGTGTAGAGGCAACTGTAGCAACATAATGCCAGAAGCATGTCCTGATCATCAAAAAAATAACATATTATTTCTCTTGTTCATCTTCCAATTTACTTGTCCAAGCTCCACCCACAAATTAGCTACTGTTACAAGGTGGGACAAGCTTTTAAAAGTCCTGTTCAACAATATGAGAAGTTGTAGCTATCTTTACATGGACTCACTGCATAATGGTCTGGCCTGGGCTGCTGTAGCTGGTAAAAACTAGTCAGGGTGGAAACACTGACTTGCTATTATGCTAATATGCTAGCTTAATGATAATAATTAGCACTTAAGTGACTAAATTGACACTCTAAATGTCTGCTTTTAGAGTGTTGTGTGCTATAGTTTCTACCGGTGTTGATTTGTTTGTCTTTTTAGCAAGCATAACCACAAAAAGAGAACTTGTTTTTAGAGGAAAGGAAAATTCAAAATAAGATCTCTTTTGTTTCCAACCTTATTTCTTAGTCTTAAATTCAGCTCCTTAGAAAGAGCCTTCCTCTAATCTCAGCCTGATCCCAATTTAAGATCTTAAAATGCTCTTTATTTTCTCTCACTGCTTTTTCTTTATTTTTCTCAGAAATTCAGATCTTCCAGATGAACCAGAAGTTCCATAAGAAAGCTTGGACGTCTTAGAAATGAATCTATACAACATCTGAAATTTGTCTTTGTGATCAAATTCAGGTCTCAAAACTGAGAAGCTGATGAGAACAGCAAAAGAACTTCTGTCGTAAGTTGATTTTTTTTATCCCTTCTTTACAAGTCAGACCAAATAAGAAGATTATTTATTTCTGATGAGAAAATAAAACAGACTGTTGTGAGCAGCAAAATCTTTCTCTGGGAGGTCAATTATTCGTATTGTTTCTGCTTAAAACACGCTTAGCCTAACACTATAGAAAATGAACAAGCCCTTTGTGGAGTTTAGCTCTCAGAGGTCTAATTGTTTCAATGAGTCATGTGTGAGAAATAATTCATATCATGCTTTCTAATATTCTTTTCATTATTTGCGGCTTCTGTGAGTTAAAATGATGCGTTAAATCAGGTAAGCTCTAAAACAGAAGTATCAGTTGGGAACAGTGAGAAACACCACTCTACACCCTATACCTTCTGTACTTCTGCACTCTTACACACCTGACACAGGTGCAGAATGTCTTGCTAAGGAGATGATTAATTAATTAACCAATGAGTTGAATCCAGCATGTTAGAACAGGGAAAGTATTAAACTGCAGTGCGTGGCCCTGTAGTACTGGAACCAGAGATACCTGCCCTACACCCTATGCCCTATACCCTACAACAGGCTTGACTCATCCAGTGGACAATGTGTTTTTTAATTATTCGATTTTGTCTTTAATAATCTATTCAATTTTTCATTGATTCTGAAGGCTTGCAGTGGTCAGCCACAAGTATTTGTCTATGTCACAAGTTTCTGACATAATCACTGAGCGAAGCACTTTTATGAGCATCACCAATGCACTCTACACCATACATTCTACACCCCATGACCTAGAACATATACTCCACATCCTACACCCATCCGTCTCCACCCTACACCGTATAACATATGCAATACAACCTACACCCTACACTTCAGGCCAGAAGTATAAGTCAACCCTCAGATTAAAAATAAACAAATGATACAAGATTAGAAATTCTTAAATATGACTGTCTGGTTTTGAAGTGTAATGTAACAATATACACTGTAAGTGCAATTTACTGAATGAAAAGAACCACCACTTGCCTTTATCAAAGCAGCAGAGATTCACGCAATCCTTTCCAGCAATTTTTGGAAATAACCAAATCCTCCCAGCACCTTTTCAATCAGTTGTATTTCTAATGTTTTCTTGTAATAAAACAGTATATTGTTTATTTTAAAAAATCGGAAGGTGGGCCCAAATGTCTGGGCTGTAGTTTATATATCCTACACCCTGGGCCCTATACCCTATATCTTACATCCCACACCTTACAACCTATGCTCTCCATCACACAGATTCTGCTCTCTTTGTCCTTGTTGAATTTATGAAAGCTGTTGTGTTGTGACATACAATAGTCATACATAGTGTATGATTATTGTGTACACAGTGTACAAAAATCATACATGCACACACACAAATGTATACTGAAAAAAGTAAGGCAGTGAATTGATTTACTGATGTTCTCCGCAATATATTTTATTCATGTAGAAACACACACTTTCACACTTGCACTTTTACTTCCAAATTGAAGGGTAATTAAATGAGAAGGGCTGGGTATACAGTGGGCCAAAAAGGTATTTAGTCAGCCACCAATTGTGCAAGTTCTTCCACTTAAAAAGATGAGAGAGGCTGTAATTTTCATCATAGGTAAACCTCAACTCAGCACCTCCACCATAATTTGCAAATAAATTCTTTAAAAATCTTTTTTTTCATTTTGTCTGTCATAGTTGAGGTTTACCTATGATGAAAATTACAGCCTCCCATCTTTTTAAGTGGGAGAACTTGCACAATTGGTGGCTTTTTTGCCCCACTGTATATGTAATATTGCATCACCTCTGCCAGACTGGTTGGAGGATTTTGTCTTTGTTTGACTTCTCTGACCACAGAGACCAATGCATTCAGTACAGAACAATGCACAGCATTTGTATTAACCAAAAAAATCAAAGTCCTTATATTCTGACCTAAAAAAATACAATATCAAGAAGGTGGTGATAAAACGGTTGAAAGGTGACCTTCACAAAGACTACAGCATGTATTCTTACTATACAACAGGCCACCAGATACATTACGTACACTTTTATACAATTTAAGACGACAAAAATGTATGTTGCTATACAAGATAAGATGAATTGTGAAAATGGGAGGTGGACACGCATGTCTCGTCTATATCAGAAGAGGCATCTCCAGGACAATGTGAGGATAATTAAGGCCTGTCTGGAACAAAAACTGCGTCTAGTATAATGTTCTGGCCCTCATTTCTTTAGAGAAACGAAAGAAACTGGAATAATGGCAGGAGTCCTCCTTGCACTGTCCTTATCTTCTCATGAAGTTCTTCTCCAGGGAGGCAGAGGTCCTCTGAATGGAGTGAATGTTCCTTTTCACTCGGTCCTCCACCGATGAAGTGGCTGCACTTTCTAGTTTCATGGTGCTTGATAGAGAAAGGACACAAAAAAGGGAAATTTAAAATAGGCTGGGTTCACTGTACTCCTTAATGCTTTCATACTTCATAATTTCAAAATATGAATGTTTTTGAAGACGAAATGGACAAAATTCACCACAAAAACGGTCACATTTAAAAAGGAAAAAGTAGAATTTAAATAATACAGAAATATTCATAATGTTTAAATTAGATATTATTTGGGTTACAATATACCCGGCTGTGTGAACGCAGTGTGGTGTTAAATATTATTAGGAATTTACAGTCACTATCACCACATGACTTGTTTATGTTAAAGAGTCACACATTGTTTGAGAGAACATTTACAAACCTCTATATTTTAAAAAGTCCTTTTCCACAGATTTTACTGATGCACAGGACTATTATTATTTGGTTTAATTTCTACAACTTGTTTTATAGAATGTAAAATGCTGTGAAACGTTTCCTAGACCACAGAGAAAAAGTGGCCCGGCATGGTGGATTTGCACTAGGGATGGGTCTTCAGACTAAACGGGTCCCAGTTCCTAAACTGGTCAGTACTGAAATCTGGAGAATCTCCTGGACAATCCGTGCTGCTGTCGGTCAGGGCTGCACGATATGGACAGAATATCAATATTGTGATTTTACTGCTACATATTATGATTACAATGTCTTTCAAGACATTAAAAGGGCCAAATCATCACTTTAAGCCTTTTTAATTCCAGAAAAGTCAGTAAATGTTGTTTTAAATGGTACGTTTACTCTCCTCATCCAGAATCCATTTATGGAAAATAAGCTACAAAAACAGCCCGTTTACAAATCACAGTTTTTGTGATGTCACAGAGCCAACAAATTTAAGTATGACTCCTGTAAACAGAGTCACTCACTGTAGGAAGCTGGCATGGCGGCCGTGTTTGCTGTCGTCCCGGGCTTTGTCGTGTTCATCCTGCCGTCTGTACCTCTGCACGTTGCTCTCCCTCTCCTCCTCTCTATCACGAGCGAAGCCCATCATCTCCTTCCTCCTCTTCTCCAGCTCCTCAGCTGAGAGGCGCCTGGGAGAAAATTACAGACACGGAAAACTTCTAACTAAAGACACTCCATGCTAACGCAATTTAAATCTACTCTTGAATGATATAAAACAGAACTTTGCGTCATAAAAGCTGATCCTTCAAGACACAATTTCCTATTTTATAAAGGTTAAAAAAAAGGGAAGATAAATGTTTATATAACAAGAGATATCACTATTCTGAACATTCAGAATGCCCCTGCAGCAATTTACGTGAAATGCTGACTAAAATGTTAAATAAACAAAAGGTATTAATGTTATTAATAACGTTAATAAATATGCAGAGGCATGAAGTGTTAATCTAAAACAGGTCTTGGCAGATACGTTGTGGTTAGGAACTGAGCAGAACTAAAATTCGGAAAAAAACGGGCGCCAGGTACCAGGTATTTTCTTATTGGTTCTTATTTGGGACCTACTTTCGGTTCTGAACCCGAATTAGCAGAAGACTTACTTGCTGTAGTTGGTTGTCTGGGGTCTGTGGTAGCGGTCTCTGTGTCTGGGGGGGCTGGGGGCTTTGGGTTTGGATCTTCTGTCGGATTCGTGAGAGGAGTGGTTGTTCTTTTCTTCTCTGTGCCGCAGCGGAGAGCGACTCCGGTCCCTGCGCTGGTCTGCGTGGCTGGACTCAGAGTGGTAAGACCTGCTGGCCGGTAACTGAAATTAGAAAATTAGGGCTGTCAGTTTAAATCATTCATTGATATTAATGACACCGTTTCGTGTAGTTAATCACAATTAAACACGCTGCTCTTATTCACTCAAATGTGACCCAAAGAAAGAATTGCTCCATTTATAAAACAGATCATCTTATTACAGCAACATATGGGGACAAAATAATCTTCATCAGAATATTTATCCTTTTCAGTATGTCAACAACTTAAAAAACAGTTTATTTTTGAGTAAATGTAGTCTTCAATATTTATCACAGCCAGTGAAAGGATTCACCTAATGAGCATCATTTATACAGTCAAAAAGTGTGTGTATATATTTGTCAATAAGTGTATGTGTGTGT
This sequence comes from Bryconaethiops microstoma, assembly GCA_037577275.1. Lineage (NCBI taxonomy): Eukaryota > Metazoa > Chordata > Actinopteri > Characiformes > Alestidae > Bryconaethiops > Bryconaethiops microstoma. Next base: position 22,373 of record JBBJLS010089585.1, read on the forward strand.
GTGTATACATATATATATATACATACACTTATTGACTGTGTGTGTGTGTGTGTGTAATATATATATATATATATATATACACACACACACACAGTCA
>JBBJLS010089626.1:0-22461 GCA_037577275.1 Bryconaethiops microstoma
TGGGATGAGTTGGAGTGATGGATCTCCACTGAACAGTTCTGGGATGAGTTGGAGTGATGGATCTCCACTGAACAGTTCTGGGATGAGTTGGAGTGATGGATCTCCACTGAACAGTTTTGGGATGAGTTGGAGTGATGAAACCCCATTGAACACATTTGTATACATTTTGGTTTGTGGAGCAATGCAGTGGGTTTCATTGTTTAATAAAAGTCTTTTGAACACCTTTGAGATGAGTTGGAGTGATGAAGCACTACAGACCTCCTTTAGGATGAGTTGGAGTGGAGGTTGTGATCCACAACTAATCATCCAGCATCCGTACTTGATGCTAATGATGCTCTTGTGGCTGGATGGAATCAAATGCAATATTGCAATATCTAGTGGGAAACCTCCTCAGAAAAGTAAAGGTGGCAGAAATGTTGGACCAGTAGTTGTTTGGAACTTTTGAACATATAAAACTAGATTTTTGTTGAACTATCATTGTTATATTGTACATTCCACCTTTATATCTCAGTATTTTCAGTAACCTGACAAAAGAGAAAAATGTCTCTAAGATCTTCATCTAAATTCTGTAAGCTTCAAAATGATAACAGGTTACACAAAGAGCATTTAATTAGAAGGTAGGTCACACTCTTCTGCTTTTTGCTAACGTGTGTGTGTGTGTGTGCGAGTGTGTGTGTGTGTGTGTGTGTGTGTGTGTGTGTGTTTGAGCCAGACAAAGATCTGTGTGGGGGGCCGAAGAGGAAAAAGTGCTACTTTAGCATGTTAATTAAATACACAGCATGCAACAAACCATATTTAACTCCCTAAGATCACATTCATTTCCAGCAAAATCATCTGGTGAGTGTAAATTGAAAAGTGTGCCACATTTGTATCAAGCTTAAGACCAAAAGCATTGGACCTCATTTCTATCATTAAATGGGTTAGCAAATGCAGTACTATATCAGGGTCAGTGTTAATACATGGTACTCAGGATATTGATAAAATAGAACAATTACACAATTTTCCCCTTCATCCCATTTGTAGTCACTCAGCCAAGACATGCTCAGTCTCTGACGTTTGCTTCTTCGCTTTTGTGCTAGAGCTATAAGGCTAATGCAGCAAATAAAAGCTAATAAAATCTACCGCATCTATTCACACTGGGCAAACTGCATGCCTCAATCAGGATGAGTTGTTAAGTAATCTCAAGTAGACCTATTATGTGGTTTCTGACACTATATGACATATTGTAATCTGTAAAGATTGACAAAGGTAAGGATGAATATCAGTCACCAAGAAGGCTACTACTGTACTAATGAAAGATATTTTAGATAACAGTATGTTAGATAACAGTATGAAATTGTGGAAAACTGAGTGAATCTGAATTTGGGACAAACTGTGCCATGTACTACAGTAAAACAAACATAAAAGAAGTACCAACATAAAACCCATAGAACATAGAGGCTGTATGTGAGTGGACCCTTAGGTATGCTTGACTTACTAGCGGTTTGTTGCTAATAGCTTTAGTTTGTGGGACTGAGTTTGCTGCAATAGTCACAGAACGTATTCGGATGCCAATAAACATAACGTGGCATCCTACTGAGGTCGCCATCCATAGACATTCAGCTGTACAAATTTATCAGTAAAGGGAAGTGCTGTGTTTGACCCCTATGGTAAACATTCGAAACAATACCAAAAGGGTGGGAATCTGTTTGATCAAGCGCTTCAATAGTGGGGACTTGGGTGGTCTTTCAGTCTAGATTGGAGTCCGTGACCTATTTAAATCTTACAAAATGAAACAAATTACAAAATTGAAATCTTACAAAACGTAACTTATAAAATAAGTGTTTAGTTCAAATGGCTGTCCGGTCGCATTTGTGGTACAAGTTTGTTTCCAAATTGCTTGAAATATGCATTGGGAACTCAAGTATGCATATTTTCCTCAAACAGCAACTTGCTATACTGAGCAGGTTTCCATTCACCAACACCCACCCATCAGCACAACACAGCAATACTGGCAACATTATTACACATTTTGCTGTGGTATAACCTCCCACATAGACAGATACAAACTGCTGAATCACTTGGTAACAGGCTTGACTGAGCTTTATAGCAGAGAAATATTAATACTTGTATTCCAATAGATACATCATACATCTTTAAAAACTCATTGTTTAGGATATTGAAAAATGTCCTTTTTATAGCATTAACTTCTGTTAAGCTAATAATAAAAAAAAAACTTTAAAATAACTGCTGGTGACACTTTTTAGACAGCAAAATATATTTTCTGACATGATAGAAGGCTAAAAATATTGTTATTAATCTCAGGACGATATTTTATGAAGAAAAGAGTTTTAATGCATGTAGTTTACATTTCACAAATAGTCGTCTTTTCTTGTATTAAAATGTGATTCCAGCACTCTTGAGCCTCAAAGCTTTCTGAAGCTAGAAATGCTTTTTATATGGGGTTCCTGAAATGAAAGCCAATAGAAGATGCTAAAAAAAAAATCTGGACATAAAAATGACATTTCCAACAAGATATAAGGCTAAAGCTTTTGTCATTTATTCCATGTTTTATGATGAAAAGAGTTAATAGGTGATGTTTCAATGTATGTGTATTTTACAGATATTCGTTTTTGAGCGTCTTTTTTGCACTGAAAATTACATTTTGTCTCCCTGAGCCTCAGGAAGGCTCCTGAAACACCAGAAACCCTTTTTCCATGGGGGTTCCTCCAACTGAACATTGTATTGATACAAAGCAAAGCAAGCTGGCCTTTTTATTTTAGAATTTTACACCACTTGCAAAGAGTGACGACGGTTTCTTATGTATGACAGTGAGTTGGCCAACAAGGGTTACTCCAGGTCAGGATAAGACTGACTTCAGCTGGGGAGCTAATAAAAGCAGCACACAATGCAAGAGGAAGTGACCTCAGCCATGCTGAAAATGATAACCCCCAGCTATCTGACACAAGTGAGGCTGCTGTGAGGCAACTCAGTTGTTTAAAGTACAGAAATAAAAGTCCAAGACCCGTTCCCAACACAAACCAAAGTCTCTCAAGTGCTTCTTGTTAGCCTTCGAGTGCTTCTTGTGACCCTGTGAACTTCCTTTATCTACACATCGCGCTACTAAATCTGGTCGCTTAGAACAAGTTCCATATGATTTCAGGTTAGACGCCCATGCATTTAAAACTTTCTACTGCAGCAGACTCTAAAGCGAAGATAAGAATGAGTCAGCGACCAGCAATCGCAACACAGGATCACACCACTTAGTCATAGTTCATCATGGAACCCATAAAATATGCAGTGATCTGCGCTATTCCTTTAGAACTAGGGTTGCTAACCAAAAGTAGGTTCCAAATCAGAACCAACAAGAAAATACCCAGTCGTGGGTACCCATTAAAAAAAATAGTAGTTCTGCTTCTTGTGTTAATATATTTTTTAATGTTTTAGTCAGCATTTTACTCCCGTTGTTGCATTTGTCTTTCTTTCTTTTTTTTTTTACCTGTATGGAATCGAAATGGGGAACTGATAAGCAGAACCAGAATCGATAAATATCCAACCCTAATTGGAACCTACAATCTTAGAGGTTGTCTGGGACAATGTATAGAACCTCTATAGAACAGGGGTGTTCAAATGAAGGGCTGGTGCTGAGCACAGTTTGTCGCTTTCCCTGCTCATGCCGGCTTCAACTCATCTGCTCATTGGCATGTTTAGTGGGTTTGAATAGAGAAATCAAACTATTCTGGACACCAATCCAAACCTTCTGTTGTTTCCATAAACATTTCATCTGGATTAAATTTAGTATCAGGTTCTTTAGCAAACCTGAAGTGGCTCTTCAGTGGCACTGCTCCAAAGAACCCTTTTTGACACCTTTTGGCACTGTCTGTAGCACAAGTTAGATACTGATGCACACCTTTTGACTTATGGAGCCTTCAGATAAGGAGTTCATTGTCTGTCATTACACATGGCCTGAAGTTTGTTCTTTTTTAATGCTCATGGCTATCTATCATTGCAAGAATAAAAGGAAATAATCAAAGAAAAGCGATTGTGGTCAGATGTTTGAGTGCCACAGGTCACCCAGGCACTCCATATTCATTATGTATAACAATGTGGGTTAAACACTGCTGTGTAATCTGAAACCTTTGGCACATGGTGCAAAAGATATGTTAGTGAATTATAAAGATGAGTCATTGCTGTTGTAACAATGCAGTCTGCAAAAGTGTGGGGCACCCCTTGTCAAATGACATGTTGTGCTGATTTTTAGTGTTCAGTCCACATCCTCTACAGAAAACACACTTTACCATTTACTGTCTGAATTTAATAAACAGAAAAAAAACCCCATAAATTTGGTCTGTGCAAATGTTACAGCACATTTGATATTTTCTTAATTTATTTCATTATAATTTGTGTCCAAAAAATGTGCAAAACATGCATTTTTTAGTTCCTCTGAAGAGAATGTGCACTTATTGTTACTGAAAAAATAAACACCTCATGTCATTTTACTTAAACCTTTGCATACGACACCAAATCTCTGATATGGTGACTTTGTAAGAGAAAGACTAAATTAGTCTTAACTTTCATTTATGTTACTAAAAAAATTATTTTTTAATGTTGGGCAACGAATAAAATTTGTAATCACGATTAATCGCATTGCTATACGCAAAATTCAATAATGAATTCAAAAGTAGTGTATCGCGCACTTTTATTTTCAAAGTAGTGCTGTATGAACAAAAGTGCAATGACATTTGGTTTACAAAACACTTTAAACAAATTAGTTTTTTAACAGCAGTTACAGTTCAAATATTTCTGTAAATCTCCACTTAAACATTAATGTAATCAAACCAAATATAAAACCAAAGCTATTCGCTACTGCAGGGTATTCATGTTTTATCTAGTTTGTTATAGAAAAACAAGGATACCCTCAGAGTCCAGAGCATGGGGGCGGAAATATTAAAGCTTTATAACCTTTATAATCCCCCCCTCTTCATTGATTATGCATATTATTTCTCATCATTATCAGTGTTATATACTGACTGTACAAACTGAATTAGCTACAAGGTAGCATTTTTCGACAAGGCAATGAATTGATACACTGCTTATAAGTAAATATTTTAAATATAATATATTTTTCTCTGATTATGCCTATTATTTCTCATCATTATCAGTGTTATAAACTGACTATGAACTGTATAAACTTAAAGGGAGCATTTTTCTGCAGGGTAGCATTAATTGATAGACTTTGCTGTTGATTTGCGCTACGGTAGCATTTCTCGACAAGGCAGCATGAATCATCAGAACTCCGGCGCCGGAGTCCAGAGCCACGATCAGAACAGTATAACAGGCACCTTCCCAGCAACAAGAAGTTAACATTTATTAATCTGTTTTCTTTTTTTCTGAACAGGGACCAGCAGAAACATTTTTCTTTATCAGAGAGCAGCAGAAGCAGTCAGTATAATCAGTAGCGAGTCTCCCTGTTAAAGTGAGCTGAAAAACGAACTTTCAAAATAAGAGTAATTAAAAAAAATGTGTTAACGTGCGATAAAATAATTGTCGGCGTTAATTAAATAACATGCCCAGCACTATTATTTTTATATTTATTATTAATTATACTTTACTCCAAATGACCATTTGTATCGGTCCATTCACCATTAAATGCTGAACTGTATTATAAAATACAAAGTTTTAATAGTAACACTAACAATGTCCAGTCTTACAGTTTTAATAAAACATGCATATAATCAGTGTTCTTTAAGCCCTGGTCATCTGCTCTACATGCTGAGAAAAGCATACTGTCACTTGTTGTGATCTGATTCATCACAATAACTATTGTCTTGTTTCCCAGACCTAAACTCACTCTGCTCGGCTCCCAAGTGTCCTGATAACCAGCTCAAATTGAATCAGGTGTGCCACAGCAGGGAAAACACTGTAGTGCACTCCAGAACAAGGCCTAGAGAATGTTGGCCTAAATACCATCATAAATCTGATCTTACAATAGCAAAATACAGTTAATAAAACTACTGCAATCTGCCTTATAACCAACATGCAAGTACAGAGACAGATCTGCACAAGGGCTGCACATTATATCCTGGAAATACTGATATTGCAAAAGGCTGTCCATACTTTTAAAAGGGAAAAAAGGTAGGAAAAAGTAGGTCAGTTGACTCTCAGGACAGCGAGAGATATAATGAAATGACATTATTCAGGTTCAAAAGGGTTGCTAAAAGAAGACAGACGTCGTTAGCTGCACCACTTGCTGATTGACTAATCAGCATTCAAAGCTGTCTTGCTTTACCTTAAGCTTTGTTGGAACTTGAAAGAAGCTCTGAACCGCTTAAGCCTGCCAGAGAACCAGGCTGACCAGGTGACGTTGACGTTTTGTTCCTCTAAAAGGTCGAAAGAGAGCAAAGCAGGCCTTTCATGTCATAGAATAAAACCCTGATGCTCCTGTTTCTCAGGGCCCTGATCTGCATCGGCCTCCTGTTTTCTTCTCCCCGCCATGATTGGAAATCTATGAGCACATTATGCAGGCGTTCAATGTTTCTACTGAGTCTTGATCTTCTGCATGGAAATTGCAAAGACATTCGTGGAGACGACAAAGGCCAGTGAACATCTGGGTGCATCGAACCTTCAAAGAGAAAACGAGGGAAAGGGATGCTCAATTGATTGAGTGTGAATTCATATGAACAGGGCCTGTGATGGTTTGAGAAGCCATTAAGGTTTCCTGTGGCATTCTACAAATGGACCATAAGTAAGACACTAACCTATGGAGGAAATGTTACAGGGAATAGGATAATGAACGGTCACATTAAAAATGTAAAATGCAGTTATTTTCTTTGACTTGGGCATCACACAACTGCTCAAACCTGAAAATAGGCCTATACTGACAATGAACATGGCCTTGGTCCAGAGATCCCACCAATGTCTCAGAGCAACAACTGACAACAAACAGAGATACGTCAGTGCTAAAGGCTGCATTTGAAATGTTAAACATTTATTTATTACTCACAGTGTTGATAAAATCATGATTTCGAAGGCCTAAGGTAAGTGCAAGGACAAGGGCAGGGCAGAGGCAGAGATAAGAGTGGAATGAAAGGATCAGACAGAAAGACTGGTAGGCAAAAAAAAAATGGCTCAGTAATGTGGGCCATGTAGAGGTTAAGATTGATGTCTACTGACAGAGTTCAGCTTTGTACAGCTCCCTTCAAAGGGCAGTGTGAAATGGCACTGCTGCCTTTGCTGTGGTCTACAACCAAACATCAGTCGCTCTCTATCTAGGTCAGCAAAACTGACGCTTTAATCTCCTCTTCAGTCCTACTAGGATCGATTTTATTTGCTTCAACTATTACCTGAATGGGTGTTTCTCTAACTCTTCGAGCCTTCACTTTATTAGGAATATCTACCTAGTACTGTTCATTTCAAATATGGTTCATTATATGTTCATATATAGGTACACTATGTACACTAAATGGACAAAAGTATTGGGACATTGTATTCTAATACATTAATATGGAGTTGGTTCCCCTTTAGAGTTATAACAGCTTCCACTCTTCTTGGAAGACTTTTCTGTGGGAATTTGTGTCCATCTGTTCTGTAAAGCGTTTAGGAGGTCAGGCACTGATGTTGGACGAGAAGGTCTGGATCACAATCTCCGTTCCCGTTCATCCCAAAGGTGCTGGATGGGGTTGAGGTCAGGGCTCTGTGTGGGCCAGTCAAGTTCGTCTACACCGAATTCATCCAGCCATGACTTTGTGCACTGGGACACAGTCATGCTGGAATAGAAAAGGTTCTTCCCCCAAAAACTGTGTCCACAAAGTTGGAAGCATGGTGTTGTCCAAATTGTTTTGGTCTGCTTGATTTTACACAAATGTGGCAATGGGTATGACTGAAACACCTGAATTCAATAATTAAAAGTTGTGTCCCAATACTTTTGTCTATATAGTGTAGGTGTACATATAGTGTAGGGGGGGGTTCTCACGTGTTCCCTCATACAAAAACTTTTATTTTTTAAAAGTGCTATAATGGCCTGCAGACCTGTTCTAAAAATAGCACAACTCACCAGTGATCAGCGTCTAACATTTAATTTTATCCTGTTGCTATTCTTCTTTAATCACATTTGCGTTTATATAGATTTGAAAATGACAATATCTAAAAAAGGCATTTAAAACATGTTCATTATACACGAAGTTTAGATAAGTTTAGTTAAACTCTGTTCCAGTGTATCAAACTGGGAGCCCTTCGTATGGCTCAGTACCCGTGAAGTAGCTTTCAGTTTCGAAAAGGTTGGTGACCCCCGTGTTAGTGCATCTTCATTGTTTTTTTTGCAAAGACGTTAAAAACAATGGCCTCTTTCCAAGTCCGTCTGTTGTCATGACAACATTTTGACCAATCAGAAAGCAGTAGTGCAGTCGCCTCGGCTCGGGTACGACTCAGGTACGGGTCGCTTTTTTATTAATGGAAAAACATTTGTTTGCGGTACGGCACGTTTCCTCGTGCCAGTGGGAAACTGGACACCAGCAAGGTGGAGTTATACGGGATTTCTTAAGGAATAATTGAATATTTTGTTATATTTTGAGTTTGTTTGTCACTTAACTGAAAATAAATGAATTGGAGGGGGATTGAGATCACGGGTCACTGGTTAATAAAACAGCATTTCAGGGCTTAAGTCAGCACAGAGGATCTGGGCTCTGTCCATCTAGCTGCGTAGAGTTTGGCCCCACAAAGCCGGGACATATACATCAAACACAGAGGCCAATCTTTTGAAAAGAGGAGTTTCGCTTTAGATCACACTCCAGAATTAATGTGGTTTTCCTGTCACGACTTCGTAAAAGCAGAGATTCTATAAATCAAAACAACACTAGTTATAAATGAGCTAGCTACATTAGCTGCACTTGGAATAGTATGACGTTCGGACAGCTTGTGGAAGGGAGGTAATAAAAGTCTCTCGCTGGAATTCGAGATTGAGCAGATACAGCCTCATTATTTCAGTGAGGCTCAGGCTTAAAAGATAAAGAAAAAATGAAGGCTGAAAGCACATAGTTAGTGCATGTAATTCATTACTGTTTAGCTTCACACACATGCTGGACACTTAATTACAGACCTCTACCGTGTAGCTCCCCCTTGCTGGCGTACAGTTAGAAAGTTGGAGACTTTAGCATCCACAGTCTCCAACTGTCATCCATGACCTTCATCAGTGGTCAGTTTCTGACCACAGAGCTTCTCTTGGCTGGATAATTCTGGATAGTGCAGCACCGCTGTGCCTCATTCTCTCATAGCAGCATGAGACACTACCATGCCTCTACCATGTTAGTGTCACTGCTGTGCTGAGAACAGTCCCTCACCCAAATAATATCTAATCAATCTGCAGTCCAGAAATTATCAATGGGATGGGGAGGGGGAGTACAGATACATTGGAAAGCAACAGATTTTAAGGTGGTAGTTACAAAGTAGGGAGTACAAGGTAGGTATTTCTAAAAAAGTAAACAGTGAATCCATTTTTCAAATGTAAAATATTCTACGTGACAGAAATGTAGGGCTATTTAATTCATAATTAAATAGAAATCACGCAAACTTTTTTGCCTAGCATTAAAATCACGATTCTTCAACATATCAGTTTTGTAAAGTACATTTACTGACATTATAAATGAACACTTATGTACATTTATCATAAATAAATTGCTTTATTTGGTATTCAATTAAAGACTAGTTGCTTAAATTATGTAAAGTTAACTTAGATCAACTTTAGTTAGCATACTGCATGCTGTGAATTCACTCATTCATTCATTTTCTGTCACTCGTTAAATCTGAGAGCCTATCCCGAAGCCAGCCCACCGCAGGGTGCACACACACACACAAACACACACATACACACACCAATCACTCACACACACCATTCGCTCACACACTCTGTCAATTTAGAATCTCCAATTCACCTGACACGCATGTCTTTGGACTGTGGGAGAAACCCGGAGATCCGGGAGGAAACCCGTAGCAACACGCAAAATCCACACACACACGCACACAAGACCAGGACTCCGATTCAACTCCCCAACCTGGAGGTGTGAGGCAACAGTACGCTGAGAATTACTGAACATAATATATTGAAACCACAGGATATCACCAACATGGCCGAAGCAGTGACACACCACTAGCGCTAAACATGAAATACTGAGTGTGATGACCATGCTTCCCTTCCAGAATCACTCATGCAACATTCAGAAATACTTAAAACTTGCAGCCTGTGGCCTGTGTGGGTACAGAAAGCACTGTGGTCTAAAATCCCCTGGTATGGAAGTGATGCGCCTACTGCAGTGCATACTGCAGTCGCAGTGCTTTCAGTCCTAGAGACTCCAGACCACCAGACCAGTTTGACTGCTATGGAACACATACAAGTGCTGCCCACCCAAAACTACCACTCTACAGACACAAATTATACTTAACTAACTATAGACCCTACTGCTCATTGGTGGTTCAGTCTGTCAACTTCTGCTTCTTATATTGTTTGTCTTCTCTGTAGTGATATTCTTTTATTCTCCATCACTGCCTGGTGATAACCAGAGGAGGATGGGATCTCCTTTTGAGTCTTGGTTCCTTCTCAGGATTCTTCCTCCAGCTTTTATGGAGTTTTTCTTGCATCTGTTGCCTATGGCATGCTTGGATTCTGTAAAGCTGCTTTATGACATTAATTAGGAGGCCTTTTAAACAGCTTTATGTAAAACAGCAAGGGTCAGTTTCTTGGATAAAGGTTAGGTCTAGTCCTGGATTACACAGCATTCTGAATAGGGGTTCTCCATGGAAAAGAAAATGTAGGTCAGGACTAGGATTAAACCTGGCTGCGAAAACCAACACTAAGTGACAAAAACTGGTTCATTATTTTTGACTGTCTGTTTGACTATCACACTATATTGTGCTATTTTGAAGTGGTATCTGAAAACAGATACTGCTAAAGATGTGCAAACAATAAAATGGTTTGGTTTGTCTTGGTATTTCATATATTTATGTGACCAAATATGCAGAGTGACAACATTAATATAACAAATTGTTGACATTAGTCCTGAATTTTGTTCCTGTTAGTAGAAGCACATCCTGATTTTGACACAATTTTTTGTGCAACCTTATGAATATGTACATTTCCAATGAAAAACCAAATCAGTGCTGTCACTACTGTTGGTGACACATCAATGAAGTAATGTGACCATTTGTCATATGTGAACACACCACAGCACACAGTGTGAAATTCTTCCTCTGCATTTAACCCATTGAACCCATTCTCCAAGTGAAGCAGTGGGCTGCCACCAACAAGGGGCGCCCGGGGAGCAGTGTGTGGGGACGGTACCTTGCTCAAGGGAACCTCAGTGTTGCCACAAGCAGTCCTGGGATTCAAACCCAAGCCCTTCTGATCACAGGGCAAACTCCCTAACCGCTAGGCCACCAGCAGCCGACCCAAAGCTACCCCAGTGCGTCACAGCCAAAGTCCTGCTGAAAGACTGCATCAGCGGCTCAGAAGTGCAGTACTGATAAGTGGGGGTTAATGGTTCAGCTCGGTTCACCAGACTGCTGCATAAAGTGTGATTGAAATGTCTGTAGATTGCTGGGCTGATGCTGAAGAGGAGTGTGTGCGAAGCTTCATTTAGAAGAAGCAGCTTACACTCTGATAAGCTTTACTGCGGTGATGTCAATGAGCATCACATCTGTTAGTCAGGTCTGGCTGGAGAAAGAGAGAAAGCTCCCCATGAGACACACACACTCACTCACACACACACTCTCTCTCTGACGGGGCCCTGGGTGTTTACACTGCCGTCTGCTCCCCCCGGGGTGTGTGATGAGTAATATGGTGAATCCCTCGCGCTCTCGCACGCTAACTCCTGACAGACATGCTCTGCACTGACACTCCAATAACCTGCCGTTTCCAACACAACTGTGCTCGTCCGGACTTAATGCCGATACACACACATACACTATTTATTTACAAATCACTTCATTTATTCACAGCACATGCGTAACTGTCACCATCGATTATGTTAGTAACTGAATAGTCTATTAAATTGCTTATTCTGGCGGTTAAGTAATCAGGGCTTGTTAAAAAGAAGTCCAAACAAAAAAAGTGGACTTAACTGAACAATGACAAACCACACAGCCATGCCAGAACCGGCTGAAAGTCGTGGCACCCCTGAGCAAATGTTTTTTTTGCTTCTCCATGTAAAAATAAGTGCAATTCCTCTACACGATTACACGCTACCAGTTGAAAGTTTTTGCACAGACTGAGATTTTCTACATATTTATGTTACTCACTTAATTTTTATTGACTAATACATTTACAGTATGTTCACTAATTGATTGCCTTTTTTAACCAGAAAATGTCACAATTTTTATACATCACCGCTGACTTTTAAAACGCCACCTAATATAATTATAATTAAATTGTGGTTCACCAGACGAGTGTTAGATATTTAACAAGCTAGCAAGTGCTGAAATAGTGAACAAGTGCATTTAAAGTTAAAGGACAGTCTAGAATGTGACTCTGCACCAACACACAACCAGTTAATAGGAGTCAGAGCTGCACTGTTACAGATTCTTTATATCTTATGATGGAAACTTGTTTTATTTGACATATTTTATTCGACATATTTTCAAGAATTAAAAAAAAGTTGTAAAAACTTTTCTTTGCCTATCTATAGATTAGATATCCACCTCTATTACTGACCACAGCATATTTGGTTGTATAACACGGTGTATTTGTGGAGAATTTTTTTTTGGAGACTTATTATATATCATATTTTATATTGTCTTTGACTCTTTGTCTGTGTGTCTGTGCAGTTGTAGCATAAACATTTCCCCCAGGGATCAATAAAGATTTCTGATTCTGATGAGAGAAGGACAGACAACAACTTTTTTTTCTGATTTTTCTACAGCTTTACTGACAAGTGCACCCTACATATGGACCCAGTAAAGTGTCTGTGTCTGTCATTTATTCATGTTGCGTTTGGTGGGTAAATGGCTTTAGACCTGACCCAAACAAGAAGAAGGGACGCACCTGAACACAGTTAATCCAACCTTAGACCCAAAGCCTCTATTATATGTGGGGCAGGCTGCATGCCAACATGCAGCAACAGGCCAGTCACAACATGCAACTTTCTTCAGCGTCGGCTATAGTAACGTGTCTCCAGTCCTGAACTGGTTTTTGTTTTGTCTGCTTAAGTCTAACCAACAAATCATTCTTATGATTTTTTTCAAATGAGTCCAAATTCGATTTTCTTTTTCATTGTTAAAGCATTTCAGAGGTAAGATAACATAAAATACCACATATTATATCATTAATATTTAAATTGTTATAATTCTATTGTATTTTCAAATGATAACAAAACGAATGTTCAAATTATAGTAATGATATTTTCAAATGAGTCAAAGTTTGATTTGTTTTTTTCACGGTTTAGAATATTTCAGAGGTGTGATAGAACATAAAATACCACATAACATATATATATATATATATGGTATTTTATGTTTATTTATGTGGTACATTATTTTAATTATAACACAAATGTCTTCACTCTTATCAGTTCTTTCTCAAGCTGAATCAGGTGTGCTAGATAAGTGGTCCTTAAACTCAGGGACCCCCACACTGTCACAGCTCACCTGTTTCAGATATTCACTGTTCTTAAAGAAATCCTCCAGTATTTTTCGACCAGATCTCTTTTTGGTGCAGCTGAATTGTGTGGTTAAGTTCTACAGATTATCATTTTGATGTTTTTTTTTTTGTACTTCGAAAAGAAAATGACTCAAACCACACTTACAATAGATGGAAATGTGTGAAAAGGATGTCAGTGTGAATTGACTTCAGTTGCAGAAGGCAGGGACACATGAAACTGATCATCTATAGTACTTAACTGCATGATGCAGCTGCAGCTAAAAGAGATTTGGTTATAAAACACTGGAGTATTTCTTTAATGGCTTGGTTCAGGTGTGTTGTGAGACAGACAGCATAACAGTCTGTCTGTTTGGTGGTCCCTGTGGACCAGTCTGGATCCAAACCCTGGCTCAGAACAGGGAAAACAAAACTATGGAGAGCAGGTGGGCCTCCATGCATAGAGTTGAGCAACACAGGCATATAGAGTAACAGTGTTTTTGAAATGTGGACCCCCCATTTAGCATTGTAAACAGGAAATAGGGGCCTAGTGTACAGAGGTCTTTCTCCATTAGTAACACTACTGGACGTCTTACGGCCCAAGCCACCAATCTGATAGCATTTAAGAAGCAATATCCACTAACCCTTCCATGAAACACTGACCATCTGCTCTTGCTTTAGGCAGTGTTTCCTAGTATGTCTCTGAGAGTTATTGGCTTTGAATGGGAGGCCTATTCCACAGATTTTTATACCATGCCAGTTAATTTCAGGCTTCTTTCAAGGCAGGACAGCGCAGCGCTGTGCCAGAGAAAGAGAAAGGGACAAAAACTTCTGACCCACCTGTCCCAAAATAAAGCAACAGCTACTAGAAAGAGTTCAGTCTCTCACTCTTCATTCGTCTGTCTGGCAGTAAATCAAGCAAAGAATGGAAGCCTCCGTTGTTCCATGGGTCGATTCTGGTTATTTTTCAACAATACAAGGTGCTGCTCGTAACAATGCTAGGTGTTTGTTCCAGATGGGTTTCTGTAATACAGGATATCATCTCCGTACAATTAAGAATAGATCCAATATGTGACTGTTTTCCCCACCAAACCTCCTGAGAAAAAGTTTTCTGAGATTTAAGAAAAAAGGTTTTCTAATATGTCAAAATTAAAAAACAAAAAAATAGCCAGAGTAAAAGTGTTATAATAGGAAAAGTCATAAAATAACCTGAGAAGTTTTTTTATAACATGACATTTAAAAGAAATAGCAAGACAAATGGTTTTATAATGTGTCAAAGTATCAGAAAATAGCCAGAATAAAAGTCTTATTATATAGAAAGTCACACAATAATCTGAGAAAAGGTTTTAAAATATAGAACTGCTCTTGTACTAGTGAAGATAATTTGCTATTGGTGGAATTGTTACTCGTCGCTGCAACTTCAAATGAGGGAAAATGAAGAATTCACAAACAAAATGAACTTGCTACAAGGCAGACGTGTAGAACATCTACGATGGAGAATGAATGGGCAGACCATGTGTCTGTACCACTTCAATCAAGGAGTGGAAAATTACAGAGAGCCTGGGACACATGAGCGCTGCTGGAGCTCTTTGCTCAAACAACTAATCAATCACACATATGGTGGGAGGATCTAAGGTGGCTACAAAGCAGCAGGCCTGCAAGTTCATCAAATTCAGATCTGTTCAGTTTTGCTAGAAATCAATCCGAGTGGAGATTACGCCCCTGTCTTCACCACTAAAGGGGAGGTTATTTATCCGGATGAAACATGCAACTGCACGCATTCAATCATTTTGCCACCGTCAGATAAAAATGTTTCAGTATTATGTTTTCTAACACCATCTGAAAACAACAGCTGGACTGTAGATTGCGTGAGAATTACTTGAAGACTGGCTCAGTTGAAATGACCAAAAATACTATACAGCCTCTTTGCATTAATATACATTAAAGTCGTTTCTTTTCAAAGAAATATGGTTTATATGATATTAAATGATAGTCTTTGTGCTGTGCAGTCATGACATGAATATTATTTCTACAGTCTCGAGTGGTATATTTGGTTAAAAGGTGTGTTTTATCAGAGATGCCAGAGCCAACCATGCTTAGGAGTCCATTAAAGCACACTTGGACCTGTATTGCTTCTTTCTTGTCAGTACAGCGCCTTTACACTACCAGTCAAAAGTTTTTGGGCACTACAGGTTTTTACCACTCCATTTATTTCACAAACTGCAGATTTTTATTTTCGTCAAACATTAGAAAATTGTCGAGTGAACAACTGTAAATGAAAATGTCAAATCGAGCAAGTTTCCTTTACAAGATGAAAGAATCTGTAACAGTGCAGGTCTGACTCCTATTAACTGGTTGTGTGGTGATGCAGAGTCGAACTCTAGACTGTCCTTTAACTTTAAATGCACTCGTTAACTGTATCTTCACTTAAATATCTAACGCTTGTCCGGTGATCCATATTATAGTTATAATTATATTAGGAGGCTTTTTGTAGGTCAGTAGTTATATATATATATATATATATAAAGAAATTCTCTTGCTAATAAAGGTCCTCAAACGTTGAACACACTGTAAATGTATATGTTATCAAAGAATATTGAGTATATTTTAGTAAATGTTGAGTCACATTTATGTTTATTTATTGAGGTATACATGTAACCCGACAGAAGCACATTTAAAACAGTATTGCATGCCAGTCTGTAGACATGTCAGTTTAGAAATTAACAATGCATTTTTAATTCATTGCAAGCTGCATTAGACTTGTACAGTATTTGGTCCATATCAAGCAGCCCTATTGTTTATCCACACTTCCTCCATGTAGTACCATTATCCTCCTAGGTTGCTAGTTATTGTGTGGTAGGGAAGTCTAAAGTGGAGGGGAAACTGGCAATAAGAGGATAAAAACATTGAGTAAAAACATTAAAAGTGGAAGAAAAAAACAACAACAACTGAATTACCAAATTGCTGTTACTTCCAACTCTAATGTTGTATAAAGTCATTTGACCAACAAAAAACAAGAAATACGCAGAACTATGCAACTTAAAGGGGAAATGCAAATAAATAAAGCTCCTAGACGACATGTAAATAAATAAATCGACCCTATTACTTACTGTACCTCTAAAAATGCAGGGCAAATTCCAGCAGTACTTGAGACAAAAGGGCCTGTAAACTGTGGCCGGCCTCTGTTTTCTGTCTCCAGTGCCTCAAGTGTTTCATTACAGTCTCTCTCAGGACTCCTTTGGTGGCTTGCATATGACGGCACATAGTCTTGAATATAAATAGTCTTGAATATGTGTGTCTGGGGATAAACAAGTCCTATTTTAGGTGCACTTACGTCTCACCTAGTTAATTTTGGCATAAAAGTTTACATACACGATGCCGTCCTTATGCGCTATTTCCGTAAAATCACGGTCCCTCAGGGCCCATCCTCCAATTACAGTCATTTGGAGCTGCTGTTAATCTGACTGAATGGGACCCAGTTCAATTTGACAACAACTGAGCCGAAAGAATGTAAGATCACGCAGGGGCCTGAAGAAAAGCCAAATCCCCCGACAATCCAACTCTGCAGAACTAATCTGAAGTGAAGATGGTAGTTTTCTCACAAGCAGCCTGTGAGATCTCTTCCTGTTTTCCTGCCTGCCATGCTTTAAGCCATGCTAAATAGCCAGAGCGTGACAAACCATAAAAATATGCAATGGTCACATTGTTTTATGGCCAAAAAACCAACAAAATCTAAAACAATGATCTCTGAAGACATATTTTGATGACGTTCGTGTAAATCACCCCTGGCTCTAATAGAATATGACAATATTTACAAAATAAAATGAATACGACCCTTAAAGGGCCCATATCCTATACGTTATTTCCATTTGTGTGGGGTTTATGCACCAACAACAGTCATAATTCACTTGTACATGACCACATCTAACCTCCTCATCTCTTGGAACTAAAGACTTCTTAAAGACAGATATACGTAAATGAGTTCTGTTCTAATCAGATGCTCTGTATTTAAAAAGCAGTCCGGCCTAAAACATTCTACAGGCCTGTGCAAAAGTCTTGGCAACTGGAAAACATTCTATTTAAAACCTGTTTAGATGAGCAGTATATGTTTTTAAAAGCTAATATTATAATATATACAAATAATATTAATACAGTAAATAATGATTTTATGTATGTCTGTGTGTTTGCTTAAAAATGACCAGACCTCTCCTCATTCAACTCAGTATTACATCGTGGTTTTTATACCTCAAATATCTCAATCACATGATTTAGCTTCATTAGAATAAATCAGGAGCTGCTGATGGAGTTTCACAAATCCATGCAAAGGCTGGAGGTGACATCTGGAACCGAACCCGTGTTGTTCTAACCAGCTCACAAAACTTCAAGTACTTATTATTTAATGCTTTCCTGTTTCTTTGCATTTATTCTAATTTTATCTTGTGTATTTGCTGGCAGAAAGTCCCTCACTGCTCAGATAAATGGTTTTAAACAGTTGCACAGAAGCCTAAAACTTTTCCACAGTACTGTATACTCCTGTAGGAAAAACAAAGCTGTTTTGCAGCTTAATTTTAATTTGTGAACTATACAGATTGCTAGAAACTTTAACAGCATATACATATCACATTAAACTCTACGTGTTTTTTTTTTAAGTTACATTTTCCATGATATTACCCCCTTAAATTAACTGGTGGAACATCCAGATTAAAAAAAAAAGAGGATTTAGAGATTTACAATAGGTGACAAAACCACACAATAACCATGTTCAGGCCATCTGGATGTAATGGAATTTGACAGAAAGGAAAAATTCGGTTTAAGTAAGGCCCGCATTTAGACAAATGGCTTTAATCCAAGCTTAATATCAGAACAAACAGCCAGGGTCCAATCCAAGCAGCAGTAAGCTTTATCACCTGCACAAACAGTGGACGCTTGATTGGGATCAAATCTGAAGATATCCGAATTACACAGCTCCCACTTCCTCCTCTTTGGTCCTCAGCGCCCCCGAGACCACCAGACGTGACGGAAATTCACCTGAGAGCTCTTTGCGGAAAGGGATCAACAAAGTGAGCAAAGCACAGGCAGTTATTTTGCTTTGTGACTGACTCGAATGTAAGAGACAACGTGGGCAGAAGATTCATGGTGCAGGTGGGAGCCAGTCAGGTGACCTTTGAACGCTGGGTTTTTGGAGGTCATGCGGGAGGTGGAGAAGGTGCCTGGTGGTGGAGTAGAACATCTGTTTTGTGTATTGACCTCCAAAGACCTCAGCCTGCATAACTGTATATTTCCTCTTTCCCTTATTTTTGATATCTGACCTTCCATTGTACATTTCATCTTCTTTTATTGAGTATCTATGTATACTTTAATTTCTTTTAAACGTTACATTTTTTAATTCTATTCCTGTAAAGCACATTGAGCAACCTCCGTATATTATAAGGGGCTATATAAATAAACTGCGTGATGATATAAAAGTAGCCGTCCTCGATCGAGTCCCAAAACTCCCAAAACAAGATTAAGCCTTTAATTTTAAGGCAAAATCAGCTATTTCTGCCTTTAAATCTTTAAATCTTCTCTTTTGCTTTAATAACATGATCTTCCAGTCATTTCTCATAGAACATGGAAGCACACAGAAAGCTTCATTACCACACGCTGATCCATTTTACCATGACTAATGCGAGTAAGAACACACACCAACTTCTCTAAACAGACCTGAAGTTTAAGGAGAATTCTATCAGTTTTTCTGAATGTCTGCACATGTACATGGTTCAAATGTAAACGAAGCCATTCAGACTGTGCTGATGTTAAGTTTATACAAAAGCCTAAGTCATAATACAGTCATACAGTGGTGACGATAGGAACCAGACGTCTGAAGAGCTTAATGCCGCCAAAAGCTCCCTCATAGAAAGCTGTTACATGAAGTTTGTATGAATACGCTGCCTATACGTTGGGATAGGTTTGAGAGGAGACTCATTTTTAAAAATACATTCAGGGTGGAGGGGCACATAAAGCACATTAAGGCAAAATAGTCACCAAAGAAAACTCTTCTTCATCGAGATTTATTACTCTTATCAACACTTATCAACACATTATCAACATTATCTGTGAAATTCAGACGATATCTGAACGTTCAAAGGTGGTTTTGTAAATAAAATGACTACTTTTGTGTTGTAGGCATTGCGACCCCTGGCTCCATTCACCACCACAGCTTCTCTACAATAAACCATTTCTAATCAAAACACTCTGAATTGACTTTCATTGCACCTCAGTGACTGAATAACAGAGTTGCAATTGTCTTGTAGCTGTCATTGGTTTAAATGACAACATTAAACATTAAAAGGGGATTAAAGCAAATACTGCTAGTTAAAAAAAGTCATTCATCATTGATATTAACGCTGATTTTTCTTTACTTACTGAACTACACAGGGAACATTCAGACACTAATCATTTCTAAGAAAAATATACATTTCTTCAAAGTGAACATGTGAGCGTGATCTCAGGAGGCTTTACAGGCATTAGTCAACCCAGCTGCCCTGTGCATTTTACCCTTAAATCATAACATTAAGGTCCAATCTGCTTTGATGAGTGCTTGAACGGCAGAAGGTTGCTGATAGCAATCAATATCTTGTTTTCCTATCAAAAGGTCCACAACTGGCCGCTTGAGAAACAATAGAGCTGGCCTCTTTTCCACTGACTACTTCAGCCGGCAGCAGGCTGGCCCTGTCGATATCAGCCTGGCCATTGTGAACTATGGCTAGTCTCTAATCCCACTGAGCACATGCCAAGGAGGCACGTGGCTTCTTCATTTCACCCTCGGCCTTACCTACGAGCCACAGCGCCCAACCCAGGTTCCTTTACTGCTGAGGTAAAAAGTGAGAACATTTCGGTGCAGGACCATATGCACCGAAGTTATATGTACAAGTTACGTTGATTTAAGAGAATGATTCCAACAACAAAACACTGAATGCCATGCTAGTGGCAAATTAAGGCCTTCAGTTGTAATAATGGTGTGTTAGCATATTCATAAGACAAATAATATTTGTAAAAGTCATCAAAAATGTATTTTTCAGGTTGCTTGTGTTGAGATTTGCTATTCAATTGTTATCAGTGCATATATTTTAGCTGTTTAGGTGATATATGTATTCTCTTTAGTTCAGTTGGTTCAAATACACAGAAGTGAAATGAATTAATTGCATTTGTGTGAACTTTTTAAACAAATGTCACAAATAGAAAATATGATGATTAATCCCACCTGGGTTTTCCCTTCTGAACCTTTTGCATTTTTTAATTGTACTCAGGTAAATGCACAAAACAAATTTATGTTTTATTTTTAGCAGGGATGTGTGGGTTGCTTGTATGGAATATTAACAGTGATTCCAGTCCTTCAAAGGGTGTCATCAAAACATGGACCCCCCCTAATCTCTTACTGGTCAGATCTAAATTGTGTTCTTGACTGAGTCACAATCCCTCCCTGACCTTAGGTGGTCAGTCACGCGGCCCGGTTTAGTAGAAGGTGACGAGGTAACTACGGCAACCTCAAAGTTAAGGCAGCCGAGTCGAGTCAGCTGGAGAGGCACGGAATCCAAGAGCAACTGAGAAGCCTTGAATTAATCCTCCTTAGCAACGCTTAAAAAGTAATTATTGCAAACATGAGATGCTGCGAAGAGAGTTATTTGTAATGTGCCGAGGAATGCGGTTGTTTTCCGGCTAAGCGGAGAGGCGCTGCACATCAGGCTAATGGGAATAATGGAAAAATAAAACAATTTGGCTGTTAAATTGGAGAGGTCGGTGCAGTTTTCACTCTGCTGAACACTTCAGCAAGCTCTCCAAATAAAACTGTAATCTTTCGTGACAGCGAGGTTTCTCTAGGTCCTGCAATGCAGTGGTGCGATATTGTCTCACCTCTCTCTCTCTCTCTCTCTCTCTCAGTCTATCGACTCGCACACTTACACTGCTGGTCAAAGGTTTGAAACTTGTATGATACTGGGACACCACAATGCGCCACATGTTTCAAACAGTTCTAGACTTCTGAAAGGGTCACTATGGCCACTGCCCATTTTGGTCATTTGCGATGCAGTCTGTTTTTTATGGGGACTTCAGACCACCAAGCTCAGCATGTCTCAAGGACTCGGTCTGGTCAGATACCGATTCAAGCATTCGATTACTTGAACGTGTACAAATGAACTCAGTGAAGAGCTGTGGTCCGCTTTTCTTTTTTTTATCATTATTGATCTGTGGAGTATTGCTGTTGTCGATCAAAAGGGGTCTTGGAGTTAACCCACCCATTCATGTCTTTCTCCAGTAAACGGAACAAAAAATTTCAACTGTGGACAACTGTGCCACCTGACATCCACTATTTAATTTATCATTTAACAAAATGTTCTAGTTCAACCTATAGCAGTGATAGTAATGACCACATTTCGGGTACATAGCGTAGTGTTTTTAGATTTGTTTTGCCTATATTTTGACTAGATTTTATATCATTCCTGTCTTTGTGTCCCTGTGGAGCAGTTTCCCAGAAAGGGAATAAGCCTAGTCCTGCACTACACAGTATTATAAATAGAGATTTTCCATTGAAATAGAAATATAATCCAGGACTAGTCTTAATCCCCGTCTGGGAAACCGGGCCTGTGTGTTTATACAGTTGTAGCAAAAGCAACTTCCTCTAGTCTAAATAATTTTTCTGATTCTAAATCTGCTTCTGATGTTATTATTTGAAAAAAACAAAAAATTTCAATGTGACTGTTGATTCTGTCACACACACACACACACACACACACACACACACACACTCTCTCTCGCTCTCTCTCTCTCTCTCTTTTTTTCTCTCTGACCACACATACACTGCATTTAAGGATGTCAAAGCTGCAGCT